>PVIC010010437.1:0-43601 GCA_004025085.1 Thryonomys swinderianus
GGAAGGTGTCTCACTTTTACCCATGGAATTTTCTTTGAATAAGGCTCCAGTAGTGAGATTTCTGAATCATATGGTAATTCTATTTTTATTTTTTTGAGCAAGTTCGGTACTGATCTCCACAGTGCTTCTCCAAATTTACATTCTCACCAACATTTAACGACTTTCTCTTTCTCCACATCTCACCAACATCTGTCATGTTGTGTTTTTAGTCAGACTATTCTAATTAAAATGAATTTATATCTCATTCTGGCTTTTATTTTTCAATTGTGTTGTAATAACGTGGACTGTTTTTTTCACACTGTACTCAGCAATTTGCGTATTTTATTTAAAAATTACCTATTCGGATGATTTACCCATTTTTAATTGGATTATTTTGAGTTTGTCATTGGGGTTTTTTAGTTCCTTACATATTCTGTGTCAGTGACGGCGAAGCTTTCAGAGACCCGGTGCCCAAACTGTGATCCGAGTCGCACTTATTTTTCATAAAGCGAAAGTGAGCGCCACTACGCGCTCACTTTCAAACGGTGCTGAGGTGACTTGACTCGCGTGCTACGGAGGGTTCTGCGTGCCACAGGTTCACCATCCCCAGTCTATAGACGTAGTAATACACTGTCTAATAAGCGGTTACAAATCTTTTCTCCCGTTTTGTGCATTGTCTCGTTACTGTTTTTTTTTTTTTTGAGACAAGGTCTCGCTTTGTAGTTTAGGCTGGCCCTGAGCTCACTATGTAGCCCAGGCAAGCCCCGAATTCAGCAATCCTCCTGTCTCTGCCTCCCGAGTGCTGGGATTACAGGCGTGAGCCACCACGCCCGGCACTGTGGCATGTGGTGCTGATTGCTGGTTGATTGTTGGTGGGCGTGAGTCACCACGCCCAACATTGTGTGGTTACCGGGATCGAACTCAGTACCTTGCGCTTGCGAGGCAGGCTCCGGAACCACTGAGCTAAATCTCCGGCCCGGTCTCCCGGTCTCGTTACTATTAATGCATACTCTGTTGTTCAGGCAGGCACTTTTTAGTTTGATCTGTACCGTTTGCCTATTTATGTTTTGCTGCCCACTTGTTAATGTTCTAGTCTAGAAGCTCCCGGCTCAGACTCGCGCGTTTCTTCTTGGGGACAATGCGACTTCCTAACACTAGGTGGCACCCTAAGCGCACGTTTGTCCGAGGATCTTCGGCGAATTTCTCTGCGCTTTCCAATGAGCTCGCGGGCTCCTGCCCAGTGCGGAGCCCCGGAGCGCCCCCTGCAGGCAGCGCCGCGCAGAGCCGGGCCGGTCTCGGCTGCCCTGCGGGGATCCGGACGCGGGGTCCCAGGCGCCGCGCGGACCCGCTGCTTCCGGGTTGCGGTCCCGCCGCTCTCCGGCTCTGCATCCCTGGATGCCCGGATGGACCTCCGCGAAGGCCCCGGCCGCATGGACGCGACCGCAGGGTGTATCAGGCGGAATCCGCCCTCCCGGAGGAGCGGGCGGGAGTCCGGGGGACACCGGTGCGGCCTCGTCACGGCGGGGAGGACTCGGGGACCGGCGGGCGGAACCGACGGCCGGCGGCGCCCATCCTGCTCCAGAGCTCTGCACGGCCCGGCCCGGGCGAGAAGCCCGCGCTCCGCTGCGCGGCTCCAAGACGGGAGGGAAATCGACGAGAAATGTGTTCACGCGCGCACCACAGAGTTAAGAGGTGGGAGTACATGTTTAGAGCGCCACACTCTGATTACATCCTGACGATCAGAATAAATCTCGTAAGAAAGAAAGCATTTTAAGCAGTCACGTAAGTGAAATAATCACGCGACTCGTGATTGTCCGAGAGCTGCCGAGCAGCTGCAGAGCGGACGGGAGCGGGCGGGGCCGCGCTGGGCTCGGTCGTGCCGGCCCGGGACCAGGACGGGCTCCTAGACTGCTCCGCGGTGGGGAGCCGGAGCCGGGGCGGAGCGGCGCTGGGGCGACAGACCCGGCTTCCCCGCGCTCCGCAGACGGAAGGCCGCGCCCGTGAGAGATGCAGACGCGCCGAACACTGTGCGGCCGGACGCTGGGAGAGAAGGGGCGGGTCCGGGGCGCGTCCGGGGCGGGGCGGGGCGGGGCCGGGAGGTCACCTGCAGTTCAGAGGCGCTGCCCAGTGTGTGTGTGTATGTGTGCAAGCGCGCGTAACTCTGCAAATGACGCGCACTGTTTAAAGGGCAAACCAGCAGCGCTGCTCAGAGTCACACCAGCCACTGGTGGAAGGACGATGCCAGCCACCTTCTGGGGACGTGGAGAAGGACTCTCTGCAAACACCCACCAGAAGGCTGTTCATTGTGGAGACGGATCAGCAAGTCAGGGCCAACGGGTGCATTCAGAAGTCTCAGCACCATTGCTAATGCCTGTGGCTGCAGTGCCTGAGGTACAAACGGAGAATCCAGAGAAGCTGGGTGTGGCGAACCCACCCAGTAACGCCAAGGGGCCACAGCAAAGGCAGAGCCCTTCGCCTCGAGGAACAGCCACAAACTCAGAGCGTGTCTGTCCTATGAAGCCACTCTGTTCTTGACATTGGATTAACTCTCAACAAGATATAAATGGTGGCACAGAGAGGAACGCAGAGGGTAACATGCCTACAGCAGCACAGCATGGAAATGAAAAGGCCCAGATTCAAATTCAGATGGGTTTCAATCCATGCATGTGGCACTAATGCCATTAATTTGCCTCTGTACACGTAGGATGGGGTAAAGGTAATCAAATACAAATTAAATATCAATTGTACAATATGCATTCTAAACCTTGAATATTGAAGTATTAGGGGTAGGAGATGGAGAATTTTAATAAAATCTACTAAAACATACATTTTCTAAGCACAGGGATGCTTAGGGCAGGGACTTTTGCCCGCACTAAATGGAAACAGAACCAGCCCCAAAGCCATCCCAAAGACCATACTACAGAAGGAATATTTTGGGCATAGGTCTGAAATTACACGGGAATACTTAGCATTTGGGAGTGAAAGGTTTTTAATTTCTGATGCCAAATCATTCTTTTACCCAGGAAG
The DNA here is from genome assembly GCA_004025085.1 of Thryonomys swinderianus. Lineage (NCBI taxonomy): Eukaryota > Metazoa > Chordata > Mammalia > Rodentia > Thryonomyidae > Thryonomys > Thryonomys swinderianus. Next base: position 3,007 of record PVIC010010437.1, read on the forward strand.
CCCCACTCTGGCAGGAATGTTGGTTGTACAGTTTTTAATTGCCCCAAAGACCAAACCATTGAAACAAAGAACTACAGAATGTCTATTGCATGCTGCAATTATGGGCACTGGAAGAGCATGTATGTCTATGAGTTACTTTCCTCACATAAGTAATGGTAATTTTGTGGTCATAATGGTAAAAGTTGCTGTTCCTACTATCTTGTTTTTGTCATTATTATGCATAATTGTTGTTAAATGATGAGTGTTTAGTCTTCACTACCACTCTGTACAGTCCATCTCATGGACAATCGGAGAACAGGCTAATGTGGGGGTTGGCAACCTGATCGTAAGTGAGGGGGAGCTCAGAGGATTTCCTGTGCTCAATTTCTTCACTGCCTTTAAAATTTAAGCCATCTGAAGCTTTACACCTTACATACCTTGTCAGCGTCTGCTTTCTTTTGTACTTTGAGTTCACTCCAAGACCATGTCCACTGAAATTACTCAATTAGTATCTCAAATGATTTTCTCATTTCTAAATACAAAGATCACGTCTCATTTCCTGCTTTAATCCAAACTGCACTGGTAGCCATTGATTGTATCCTCCCTCCATTCTTACCTTCTTTGCTTGTGTCTATACGCATATTTCTTACCACATCAAACCTGAACTCTTGTCTCATTTAATTTTCAATTATTTCAAGTCTGAGTATGAAATTTTTCCTGTAAGGAAATGATTTAGCAGACTTGGAAGTCCACCTGGATCAACTAACTCTGTGTCGTTAGAGAATTTTTACACTTTGAGGACTACCAAATGCATTCCTTGCATTTAGAACCCTACTCTGGACTTCCCTTGACTTGACATATGACTATACATCTTATAAGACTGAAAAAATTATCTTGACAATAACTGAACTCTTGCCTGTTGGAGGCAGCACTATTGTGCTAGGTCTCTGCCCAAAACTTTAATTTTGTTTATTTGTTTTGAGTACCTGGATTCAAACTCTGGACCTTGTGCAGGAGTGTGAACCGCTGAGCTAAATCCCCAGCCCAATAATTCAGTTCAACTTTTTGTTTTTGTACTGGTGATTGAACTCAGGTCCTTGTGCCTGTGAAGCAGGCACCAGAACCCCTGAGCTAAATCCCTGGCCTAAATTCTTAATAAGCAGTTTCTCTTACTTAGCACTGTAGAGGTTTGCAAAACTTCAGGAAATAAAACTCCATTTTCCATTAATTTAAGCCAAAAAATCAATGGGTTCTCTTCTTTCCATGTTCATTTCTAACCTACATAAAACCTGTGAGGTAATCCTCTTTGGTCTCTATCCCACTCCAAGTACTTTTATTTCTCTTCCTTGAAGTGTATAGTGTTATCTTCCTGTGTCCATATTTGTTCCATGTTCTTTTCTCTGCTTCTAAACATAGGGTTCTTTTAAAAAATGTACATTTTATCTTGTGCACTTCTATGAAAAGCCCTACAGAGCTTCTTCCCACCACACTCAGAACTGAGCCCAACATGCCTCCAAATGCTCTTGCTGAGTCACACAGAACTGAGGAGCCTGAAATTTCTGGTTTGGGCACAGCATGCTGTTGGACCCTTGTTAAGGGGCTGAGCAGTGTTCTCTGATGTTAAATGTCAGTGTCTATTCCCCCTGAACATTTGTGTGGTGCTTGATGTGCATTCATAATTATTCCATTCAATTTTTTAATTTTCTGTGAGTGTGTGGCAGCTGCTGTACCCAGCCCAGAGGATTCTGAAATGACAAGAGAGTGTAGAGTTAATCAGTATTAATTCCTAATAAAAAACATGATTAAATTTAAAATTTTTCTTTTTTCTTTTTTACAATGTTCATATGAAAATGACCACAGGATATTTGGCACCCAAAATCTGGCAACTGTTTAGATTTTTGTTTTGTTCACTCAAGCGTAAATTTTGAGGAAGACCTGATTCGTGAGGGAAGGGTTGCTGTGAACTCTGCTATTTGTGTGTTCCCCCTAAAAAGAACCAAGAGCTGATGAATACTTTAACCTGATGATAAATTGTTTTTGATAATTTGTCCACAGTCTCTGTGTAACCAGTGAAAACTCCTACTTTTATGAGCAAGAATCTAAACAAAATGAATCCTCCTCATGTCCAATAGAAAGTGCACTGTGGTGCCGGGCGTGGTGGCTCGCGCCTGTAATCCCAGCACTCGGAAGGCAGAGAGAGGAGGATTGCTGAGTTCCAGGCTTGCCTGGGCTACATAGTGATCTCAGGGCCAGCCTGAACTACAAAGCGAGACCCTGTCTCAAAAAAAAAAAAAAAAAAAAAAGAAAGTGCACTGTGATAGCTGACCAGATGGTTTCAGGTGGGTCAGTGCTCTCAGAAGAGGCTTCTGGGAAGACTTGTCCTCTTGTGGTGGAGTCTCTAGCTGCTGCCCGCTCCTACTCTCTGAGCTGAACAGCAGCGTGTGAAGATCCTCCGAAATGCCCCCGTGACGTCCTTGTTTCTGAGGCTGTAGATGAGCGGGTTGAGCATGGGCGTGATGATGGTATAGAAGGCGGACACCACCTTGTCCTGCTCGGGTGTGTGGAAGGACTGGGGCAGCACGTAAGTGTAGAAGGCGGCCCCGTAGAAAATGCTGACGACAGTCAGGTGGGATGAGCAAGTGGTGAAGGCCTTCTTGCGTCCCTCCGCGGAGCGCATGCGGTGGACCGTTACCAAGATGAGGGAGTAGGAGGTGGAGATGATGGAGATGGGGATGAGCAGCATGAGCACGCAGCAGATGTACATCAGCGTCTCGTACAGGGACGTGTCCGCGCAGGCCAGCTTGAGCACCGCGGGGATCTCACAGAAGAAGTGGTTGATGCTGCGGGAGCCACAGTAGGGGACGTTCATGGTGATGGGGGTGAGCAGGAAGCCGTCCAGAGAGCCCCCAAACCAGGCGCCAGCAGCCAGCAGAAGGCACACACTGCGGTTCATCAGAGCGGGGTACCTAAGGGGGTTGCACACCGCCACGTAGCGATCATAGGCCATGAGCCCCAGCAGGAAGAACTCAGAGCCAATCATGGTCAAGTAGAGGAAGATCTGGATGCCGCAGGCCACAAAGGAAATGGTCTTCTCTGAGGAAAGCATGTCCACCAGGAGCTTTGGGACCGTGGTGCAGATGAAGAGGGTGTCCATGATGGAGAGCTGGCTGAGCAGGAAATACATGGGGGTATGGAGCTGAGGGTCCACCTGAATCAGGAATATCATGACCAAGTTTGCTGTCACGGCCACCACGAAGATAGCGAATATCACTGTGAATACAATCCCTGTAGCCTCACTGCTCACCAGAAGCCCCAGCAGTGTGAAGTCAGCGGAGGAAGTTGTGTTTCTCACAGACATTGCCTATGCAGCTGCAGCAAAGAGAGGCGCAGGAGGACCGGAAGAAAACCAAGAGCAGGCGCATTCAGTGATGGGGGATCCTGCAGTGGAGAGGTCGCTGAGCAGGGTACTGGTTGGGATGAAATTTCCCAGAGTAGAACACTAGAGAAAAACAAAGGAAATATGCCATATAGGGGTCATGGCTGTCATGTGTCCTGATGGAGATCAGCCCGTGTTCACTCCTCTAGGGACAGTTTATATAGTTATGGTGACTGTACCATACAAGCAGTCATGCCTGCTTGCAACAGTTTTGACCAGCCATGTTCATTTATCACTTTTCACTTCCATGGTGGATCTAAGTGATCCTGGTTAGAGAAAGATATCATTGCTTTGCCAACTAACTGGGTGAAGACGAGTAAAATGAGTAACTTAGGGAGTGAAGGACTAGGATATTCACAGGTGTTCATGAATGAAACCTTCCTGTCTTTCCACTTTCATTTCTCGTTGCTGTTATCTAAAGTGGTTCCTCCTCTGTTCTCCCGGCAGAGCTCTGTTAACCTTCTGTTCGACGTTTTGTTCTCATTGCTCTTTTCATCTCTAGGGAGCGTCCAGAATTGGACTATTATGAAGCAGTTTGGTTTATGCTAGCCTGGTTCCCTGTTGCTCTCCGTTACTGCTGTGTGTTTGAAAACAGGTGGAGGTAAATAACGTTAGCCTCTTGGATCCGTGTCACCAACGACCACAGGAGCAGTGATTGTACTACGCTTGATGTCTCCTTGGAGCTATGTCATCAAGACACAACAGCAGCAAGGAGCCAACCATGCCAGTGTCTGCTGATGTTCACCTACACTGAAGGCAGGATTTAGCTCAGGACGGGGTGGGGGCGGGGGCTATGGAGCCTGAACAGGAGCAAGACACCAACTCACTGATGCAGAGAGGGATTTTTATCTCTTGCTCTTGCCAGACAGAGTAAAGATTTATTAAAAAGGGAAAACTGCATACCTGTAATAAAGTTCCTTCCTTCCCATGCAATGGTAGGGCTCTGTGACTTGGCATCAAATATCTGTGCACGTCAGAATTGAGTCCAGCCCAGGAGAAGCCCAGGCCATACTGACTTCACTGTTTCTCCAGTCTTAGAACTGGGGCCTTTGCCCCATGAACTAGAGCTGTTTGAGTGGATAAATAAAAATATAGGATGCTGAGTGATCTTGTCTTTAAACGTTTAAAATTTATTTTGATATGTTTGTGAGACACTTACTCTAACAAAACTCATCATTTATCTGAGACTAGAATATTGGTAGGTGTCCTTTTCTATGCCAAAGTCATACTTTGACAAAATTCAAGACTTATAATGACAATGAAAAAGTTACTAACAGAATCAGTAAAACACAATCAACACTGAATACAGAAGAAGGATCCCAACATCAGAATTAAATGTTCTTGCTCCACTTTGCTGCTGGATCCTTCTTGATTCCTGTGGGGCAGCTCCAGGCTGGGTCTCCTACCCTGGCTTCCCCAGAACACCTGGGCTCAGCACTGAGGGCCTTTGGATAGTTCCAGACACCCACAAACTCACTGGAGTTCTCTTCCATCTGCCCATGTCAAGTGGAAATAAATATTATCTAAGATATATTTTTGTTGATTTCTAACAATATAAAAGGTAGATTTCTAATGATATAAATCTGTTAGGTATAAAAAACTTCTTAAGAAAGCTAATCCACACTAAGCATGGTAGAATACAGCTCGTAGTCATATTAAGAGAATTCACACGTTAGTCAAAAGGAATCAAAGAATTCAAATGAAGCATGCACACTTCTCAGCACACTCATGACTAGCAGCCTGGTCTAATCCAGCATTGCACCGACCTGGTCTTCCGGGAGCTGTTCCTAACCTCTCTGACCTCCCTGACCTGTCTGATGTCCCTCATCACTCTGACCTCCCTGACCTCCCTCTCCATCCCTTTAGTCTCCTCTCAGCACAGAAATCACGTTGATCGCCCTGAGTTCCTCTAGCTGAGAGCTGAGTGGGGTGAATGTCAAAGGTGCAGAGGGGACCCACGTAGACTGCTGCGTGAATAGAGATGACTTTGACTTTTGAGAAATCACTTATTCACTGTTTAGAGAGTGAAAAATAGTGGGTGTAAATTTCTACTCCTCAGAAATTGTATTATGGAGATCAGATGAATGGTCAACTTATTCTATAAAAGTTCGTCTTGGTGCTATTTCCAATAATATGACATCAGAGATAACAAGTATTTGCTAACTGAAGTTGTAATAAATTAATTTTAGTATATAATAGAATTTGAAGTGGTCATGGATATAAGGGATATCTATATCCATATTTACCATGTGACAGTTTCACTGTATTTTTAAGTAAGAGAGATGATATATTTGCAGCCTCCTTATTGTGTGTGTATACATATATATATATTTCAGATTTATAAGAATAATTTCTTAACAGTAATTTCTGTTTTCACATTGGAGCCATTTCATGCATTCACAGTGTCCACTGTAATTTTGTTATTTAAAAACATTCAAAAGTTAAGCTTTTTACAATCTTCTAAATCAAAAAGAACTATTGATATACTGACCACTATTTGTGATCAGTCATGATGGACATCACATGATATTACCTTTTCTTCCTTTGAAAGCTTTTCCTGCAGTTTTCTTAGGAGTTAGAAGAGGTGTTTTCTCTGTTTAGCCTTGATTCATCCAGTGGTCAGAAGTAGGACTCAAAAGTCATAGTTTTAGCTATGGTCAAACATGCTTTCTGATTTTTGCCTTTCCAAATGTGTAGCCTACCTCATTAAGGTTATGGCTCATTGCAGTTATGCCCTTTGGGAATTCAGAGTAAGAACACTTTTGATAATGTTATGGACAAAGGCCATTTTAAGCCTTGTTCTCAGTCTTTATCTTCAGTCAGCACCAAAGGGTCACCTTCTCCGTTTCTGTCCTTGGGCCACACTTCCCTGTGCCACTTCCTTCTTGTCAGCTCTGGGAAGAAGCATCTATGAGGAGTATGGAAGGAGCCAGCGACAGTTCTTCACACAGCTGGGAAAACACAACAGAAATCACTGAGTGACCCATGACACTGGGAAGATTTTCACTCCAGTTCTTTTGCTTCCAGCTTCATTCTTAACTTCTGTCTCTATGCGCTCACCCCATCTCCCTGACCTTCTGTTCCCACCCATAATCTCTAAACCTGAAATGCCCAGAAAAACACTAAAGACCTTAACACTTAAAATTTGTACTTTAGAATGTGAAGTCTTCTAAAATGAAAGGCTTTCTTCACTCATCTCCTAACCGTTACTGAAAACACATTTGACATCAGGAAAATGTCCTGTTGCTTAGCATGGATCATGGTGCAAAATTTTCTTTTGCTTATGTGATGAGTAAGACTGAATAAAATAAATTCAGCTTAAAAATGACCACAAAAATAACAACAGAAAACCTTTAGGGGATAACAAGAGTGGATGTTATAAGCATCTATTGTCATCTATATGATGGTCTTAGCTGGTCACCCGAACAACAGGTCTTTACCACAGCTGTCAGTGCTGCCTCAAAACTCTGTCCTTTGGAAGGAAGCACATGATGGGATGTTTGGCAATGACCATGGTGATTATGTGGATTAAAGAAATTGTACTTTAAGCTCAAAAGAGAAAACAGTAAAAATGCACCTCATTTAGCTTAATGTTTGTGTGTGAAGCGGACCTTGGTTTTAGGCAAATAAAGGCTCAACACTCTGAAATTATTGTTCCATTACCCTGAGTCCCGTGTTTTATACCTTTGTAGAGTCAGGATCTCACCTTTCGGGCGTACTGTGCTCACACAGTTGTCAACCTCTCAGCAGAACTTTTGGGACATGCTTCACTTTGTCGGCACTGCGGTCTACACTGTCTTCATGCTAAACCATTGTCTAAATGCTTTCAGCTTCTTGGGTCACTCTTTTGTCTGGAATCTTCCAAGATATTAAGACAGGCTTTTTATATTTTTCACTTAGACTTTTACATTATAGACCCACAAATATCTTCTTAAATGTGTAGAAGAAAAGTTTTGAATAATTTCATATCCATGTCCCTTACCTGCAGGAAGACCCAGGGTGCCTCATGACCCTTCGAGATGCATCCTCAGGTCCTTGCAGGTCCAGCTCAGCTGGTGCTCAGTGGAGAATAAAAGTGGGTTTTTCTGCGTGTTGCTCTCAGAGGGGACTTTGTCCCAAAGTCGTGATTAGCTGCATCATAAACTAGAAGCTGCACTTTGAGACATGTGGTTCTCTCCTCTGGAAATTGACTGCTGATTAATATCAAAGTTTGTTAGCAAAACGCCCAACCACAGTGGGAGATCCAGTCTGTGTTGGCTTGAGTGATGCAATAATTTACTCTGAATGTGGCTTCTTTGCTTCCCATGGGGCAGAGTCTTCATCTAAACATGTTAGAGGAGTCTGTAAGGATCAGGGTCAAAATCCGATGCTGTAGTTGATAATTTTTTAAAAGAACACTTTTGTATTTAACTTTTTTCCATCATGACACAGTGAAAGTATGGACTGATAATATTAAAGATCATCCTAAGTTACTATAATTTATAACTTTCATTCCCATATTAACATATTACTTTTCACAAAGAGGAACATCTGGTGACTACAAATTATCTGTGTATGAATTTGGTGAAATAGTTGAGGAGAAGCCCTGGTCACTACGTTTTAAGGCAAGGACTAATCTATGAAAAGGGTGTGGGCAGCTACAATATACAGGATGGGATTCAAACATTTTTTTTTTCCTTTTTGAGACAGGGTCTCGCTTTGTAGTTGAGGCTGGCTCTGAGCTCACTATGTAGTCCAGGCAAGCCTCGAACTCAGCAATCCTCCTGTCTTTGCCTCCCAAGTGCTGGGATTCCAGGCGTGAGCCACCACGCCCGGCCAAACATTTTTTAAAAGAGTGTATTAGAATATACAAGCTTCACAAGTTGGCACTCACACAGAGTCTGAGCTACTCATCAGGGTGAAGTCTGAGGGTTGCTTGAGCTCACGAGTTCAAGCCTAGTCTGGGAAATGTAGAAAGACTCTGACTCAGTCAGTCAATCAGCAGTAGAGCATTCAGCATAAAACTCTAGTGTCAGAAGTGGGAAGATTGATAAATCATTATAAAACAAGCACATCCAGGTAGCCATTGTTAGTTGTAAAAACACTAACAACACTGCAGAAGATCCCTTCTGCCACATACCAGGCAAAATACCTGCAATATCTAGGGTTCTGCCTAAAGGCACCTCTTCAATTTGCTGTTTTTCAAGTACTTTCATGTATTTATCAACCGAGGAGTTGACATACTCTTGGTTAAATGTGCAGAGTTAACCTTGGACATATAATAACAAAAGCCCTACTAGGTATTAATGTGTGTAGCAATCCAGCTCTGAGCAAGACAGTGTGGAAAAGGGGGAAGAAGACAAGTACCCAGGTGTGGAAGAAATGAGAAGTGTGCGATGGAGTTTCTGTGCAGAGCAAGAGGCTGAGGCAGGAGAAGGGGAAGGAGGGTGGTCAGTGTGCAGGTACAGAGAATTCAGAGGGAGTGGGCTGCCAGAACAGTGCTGAAGGTATTTCACAAAAGAACCAGGTCTGCTTCTGCATGTGAAGACATTCACCCCTCCAGGCCATTCTGCAATCGGTGTCCTTGTTTTATTTTAAGGGAAAGATACAATTATTAGAAACCTCCTGAGGCCAAACCAGTCATATTCTTTATTGCACGTGCACAGGGGCGATTTCCCTCTCTCTATGAATTAAGGCCCAAAGAGCCTCAGATGAGTGAAGGCTGCATGCTCACGTGACTTCTAAAAAGTTTGTCCACTCTTCTCTAAGCCTCCTACCAGTGCACAAAATAGATAGCAGGTGAATCAGTACAGTATTTGCTAACTTTTTTCTTTTTAGACTTGTATACATAAGTAAAAGGTGAAGAGTAAGGCTCACTGCTGTTATGGTTTAGTTAAAGTTCCATCCACTTTGTTCACCTTTCAAAACACTACCTCTGAAAGTCCTTAAACAAAGAGAAATATTTGACTTCCAGGATTCCCACAGTGAGGCTGAGAACTGTGCTAAGCAATTTAAGCCAAGAGAGAAGTTAGCCAATGAAGTGTCTGGACTTACTATTCTTGCTTCACTAAAGTAAGAAGAGAGGTTCTGTAATTTTGTAGCAATGTTATAATCTTAATGGTAGAATAAAACTTCACTCATTGAACCAATGAATATTTATTAATTTCCAGGTTTATATTAGACTCTAATGAATAAAAGTATGGTAGTAATCTACAATGTAATTCCACAGGTTAAAAAATAGAGACATTTATACACTATGACTAGGATATAGAACCAGAACACAATCCTATCATCTTCAAGAAAGCTTTTTAGATAAAACTAATACCTTCTGAGAAATATTTGAGAATATTTTGTTAAGTACCTATCAGACATAGCCAGGATACAGACTGATATTTTTCCAGAATGTATAATATTCATGCCTCTTATCTACTTTCTTATACCATTCTAATTTCCCATGAAACCTCCTGAGCATGACCTTGACTGCCCCATACCTATCAGCATATTAGTCCTCTGAACTCTAATCAGAATCACCATCAAACCCCAGATACAACAGTGTAGGGATTCTCTATCCCACATTTTCAAATGTTTCTAAACTTGTCCATCAAACCAATTATAAACTTCATGGTCATAGCAATGACTCTGCACCTGGTCCCTATTCCTAGTATGGAAGCATCTCTGGACCAAATATATGGCACTCACAATTTAAAAGAGTAGAGGTTTAATTTGGCTAATGGGTTCAGAGGATTTAGTCCTTGGAAAGTTATCTTCAAGGCAGAAACATCATGGCAGAAGGCATGATGAAACCAAGGTGGAGAGTACTGGAGAAGTACCAGAAAGAAAGGGATTAAGAAACAAATATGGATCTTGAGGTCATGTCTCCATGAACTATCCAGATATTCCTATAAGTGCATTTCATCATCTCATAAGTGGCTCTCAACCAAGTCAAACTGACAATATAGCTTAATTTGTGATTACCAAAGTACATTTGAATGATTGTCCAGCTCCTTGGGCATTGGTACCACTCTGTTTTTGTCAACTTTATTGATATGGTAATAATACAAAATTTACAATTCATGATGTCAAGATGGATGATTCTTTATATTATCATTTCCCATTATTCTAACTATAGTGTGACTGGTAGACATGTTGTATAAGGCTATCTATGAACATGTAACTGTCTTGAGAATTACAGAGGAGAAATGTAGAATGGATTGGGGAAGATAATAGTAAATGAGTGAGAATATTCTTTATTAAAAAACCCTCAAGAAATTGAACAACTAAAGTGAAATATGTCATAAGCCACCAGAAGAACTTGCATTCTTTACCTATTAGCATGTATGTCCATTTCCTTCAGCATGGTTTCTATCACACCAGATGGATTTATCCATGTACAACATTAGGTGTTGATGGTCACCACAGTCTTGAATAATCATCTAACAGATGGTGCAAGGACATCCTATTGTCTATAGCATTGTAGAAAAAGAAAGGAAGTATTCTGGGTAGCTGTGGCCTTTGCAATAGGCTTTGCCTTAGTAGAAAATGTTTGACATAGGTTTCTTGTTATAACTTCATTTGCATTTATATGAAGCCAGCAGAGAACATTTTCTACAAAGATGCCCACCTGCATGTGCTTACGCCTGATACCAAATTATTTTTTGTGCTTTGGGGAAAATTAAGATTTATAGACAAATGCTGACTTTCCATTCACTAGTGATCCTGATCCTGATACCAATAGAAACTCTTTTCTACTTTCTGAACATGAACTTGCCCACATGTGTGCTAGCTCAAAAAATCATTCACAGATAAAGCTATATTCTGGAGACATGCAGAAGACAGCTCCCTGCAGGATGCTGTGGGTCTTCATTTCATTAGGAAAGCAGTAGTAATACACATGTCTGAGGCACCATAGTTGAGCTTAAAATATTTTTTTAAATTGAATTCTTGTTTTTCTTTTTTTTGACAGAGTCTCACTTCGTAGTTCAGGCTGGCCCTGAACTCATTATGTAGCCCAGGCAAGCCTCAAACTCAACAATCCTCCTGTCTCTGCCTCCTGAGTGCTGGGATTACAGGTGTGAGCCACCAAGCCCAGCACTGTGGTATGTGGTATTGATTGGTGGTGGGTGTGAGTCACCACATCCAGCATTGTATATGGTTACTGAGGACTGAACTCAGGACCTTGAGCTTGTGAGGCAGGCGCTGGAACCATTGAGCTAAATCTCCGGCCCTAAATTGAATTCCTTATTGGTACATTTTATATATACATCACAATGACACTCAATGTTGGCAAGCTTAAAAATAGCTTTGAATGCTACCAAAGACTATGAAATCAGGGTTAAGAATTTGCCCCTAAACTCTTATATTTTTTCTATTTGCTTTTCTTATTCATTTTGTGGCTTAATTTAACAATAAAACCATCACTGTATGTTTTGTGTAGTACTACATTAAATCTACCAATCTGATGTATGAAAATAAAACAACCCTAAAGACTGAAATGGTACATTTGATGCATCAATGAAATTTCATTAGAAAGTAAACCAGAGAATCTTAAAGATGCTGAAAATAGTCCAGTTTAATGTGATGCTGTGTCTTCTGTATAGTCTGTCTCCTAACACATGTTACCCAGTGTGAGGGGAATGGGAAATGATGGTAGCTTTAAGAGATGGGCTTCCTGAGAGGCAAAAAAGTGATGGAGTAGAATCCTCAGGAGAGATCAGTATTGTGCTCCCAACCCATTTACTAAAACTTTGCTTCTATAGAGCAAGCTGCCACCAGCTGCTCACCAGCACCAGTGCCCATGCCATGCTCTGGCAAACCCAGACCTATTGGATAAATATATTTAAAAATAAATTCCTTACTACAGGCATTGTGTTATGCTGCACACACAACAGCCTGAGACACATGACACACAGAATGTCCAGTTTGGTTTCCTGAAGGATTACACGCCTTTACTTATTGCAGTATGTTTCCATGTAAAATCATAAAAGCTACACTGAGGACAGAAGCTTTGTGGTAACAGAGAGGAGCCTCCCTCCATGAGCTTGGGATAGCAGTACAGGAGTCATTTGCTTCCAAGCAGAAATCTCCTTGCCAGTGCAGCTTGTGGTTTGGTTGTGTAAGAAAGGACCTATCATGCATCTATATAGAACTGGAAAGGGGCAGGAGCCTGTAATCCTACTTTTACACATTGCTGGTATTCTTTTTAAAAAATTGAGTTTATTAGTTTTCTCCATTTATTCCATAACAAAACATGTCTAATTTCTTAAAGAAGAACTGAAAGTAAGGAACTAAAGCCCTATGAATGAGTCTTTTATGTCCTGATTTTTAAATGTTTAGTCTTAGTCATGCTTAATTTTGCAAGATCTTGTGCAGATTCTCTGGAAAACACTGACACAGGATGACACCCTTCTCTAGTAACAGCACACTGACTGTGCAATGCCAACATTTCAGGAATTTACTGTAAGTAGTTAATTTTATAATCAGTTCTGACTTTGAAATGTCAATGAAACTCACATGATGCATGAAATACATTCCTTTTTATTAAGTGTCACACACATAAAAGTTTCCCTCTTCAAAATCTCTATTGAAATTTTAATTAGTCTCAATGGTGTGGCCAAAGCATCCTGGCCAATTAGGGGCTGCAGGGAACGGGGCTCCATGGAGGCTGGATTATCAGGTCCCCAGAGCCCATCAGACTGTGACCCCCATATGTCCTTGGTGAGGACTCGGCAGGCTCACAGGTATCTCAGTAGTGGAACTACACTCATAGTCTGCACTAGAAGTCATGGAGCTGTGTGCTTGCATTTTTTTTTTTGAGACAGGGTCTCACTTCGTAGTTCAGGCTGGCCCCCAAATCGCTATGTAGCCCAGGCTACCCTTGAACTCACAGGAATCTTCCTGCCTCTGCCTCCCAAGTGCTGGGATTACAGGCGTGAACCACCATGCCTGGCATGTGCTTGTGTTTTACTCACTAAAGAAAGAAGCAGGAGCAAGGATCTCATCAATCTTTTAACAATGAGTCAAAGTAACATTCATGTGAGTGAGGTTAGACTCACTGCTCCAGCGCTCAGGTAATTTTGTACATGTTAATTTCTGTATTTCTACTAATATTAGTCAGACTTAAGTCATATGCAAGTACTTGTGAAATATGGACCAAAATCTTTAGCTAATGTCACTATTTCAGCTCCTTATGGTGTATGTGTACGTGTAGAATAGACAGACAATCAGATGATAGGTGTTAGTGTTTATTTTCAGTAATTACTTCTTCAACTGTCTTCTTAGACCCTGTAAGTCATATGTGATCCTGTTCAAAGGCAGGAATCATAGTGATGGAAAATAGAGCCTCAGGATTTAGCATTTCCTTGAGCTAGATTTAACGGAGAAACTAAAAATATCTATAGGGCAATGAAATGTAGGAGGGCAGTTCATGGAAATAAAACCATGTAAGCAAACATAGTCTTGACATTAACAAAAAATATTGAGATATTAATATGACCAATTATGGTCACACTCATTCTGCTTTAAACAGAATCCAATGTATCACTGAAAACATACACAAGGGGGCTAATACTTGCATTTCTTCTTCTGCCCTGGATCAGGATGCCCTGTGCAGCATGGAGAGGTGAGGAGAGTTCAGCCCAGGGGAGCGTGAGGATGTGTTCACACTGAGTGGAAGGGTGGAGCAGGAGAGAGGGGGAGGAAGGCACAGGTTTCCGGGACCCAGTTTGTTCCTCTGATGCCAGAAGCAATGTCGCCATAGTGAGCTCTCCATCAGAGATCTGCCCGGTCTCAGTGTCAGCCCGTCAGGAGCTCTAGTTTTGATACTGACATGTGCTCAAAGCATTTTCCCTTCACCAGAGAAATAAGGCTTGGAGCAGAAAACACATATGATTCCAAAAATTACCAAAGAATTCCTATCAAATACTTTTGTAAGACATTGAAAAACCCCATGAATATACCCCTATAAGTCATTATCTTTATAGACATAAAAAACAGAAATATAAATGTTATAATGGCAAAGTAATTAGCTATAAAGAATTAAAGGTATGGAAGATATTTTCAATATATTCCCTCAATTCTGTTTTTCACCAAAGAAAATAAAATAATGCTGATATTAGATCCTTCTAAACTTAACACTGGAAAGATGATTTGCTCACAGATAACTTTTGATCTGAATGCTTCAAAATAAACATAGGTAAATAAATTAAGTTTAAAATAATGATTCAAAAATGTTGAGAATTTAGCCAAAGATATGAAAGTAAGCAGAGGGAAGTCTGAGTAGAAAGTTGGCAACTAATTAAATATTAAATTCTATTCCTAGGAAAAGGTTGCCTTTAGGAGACACCTTTAATAAGTCTCTCTCTTCATGTCTTTACTCTTTTTTATTTCTTCTTTTTGTCTTCTTTTTATAAAATAAACACACAGGGCAGCACAACATAGGAACAACTTCTGCATTGCCAATCGGAAAACAGAACTTTTACCTCCTACCCAAAATAGTGTCTCGCATAGATAATGGCGAAAGGGAAAGAAAGGCCTCACACACAGGTCTGGAAAAGCTCCTGAAGTGAGACGTTGGTGTCCATTGACCAGCCTGGTGCCCTTTAGATCAAAGTCACTGTCAGAGGAAACTCAGGTTCACGCATCAGATCTGTTATTGGAAGCTGAGGAGAACATCAGCCACAGAAGGGTTGCAACACAGTCACTCTCCACCCCACGATCTAGAGAAGGAATAGCAGATGTGGGATTTTCAACACCTGGTGTTGTAAAAGAAGTTCCCAAAGAGTAGGTCAGGGAGAACCACACACAACTGAAGCAAGTGGGAAAAATACTCCAGGTGTTGAGTAGAATCATAAAACATTTAAGTATGTCAGCTAAGGAAAAGATTGCTAGGACTTGGTTGCATTTTAATTACTTTATTGCTTAGTTCTATCATTTTATGATTGTAAAACTAATAGAATAGTCATCAGTAGCTTGAGAAAGGAAATTGAAATGGAAAAATGTGCACTCACTGGACTTCAAGAGAATTATTTCCACTTACTGTATCCTGAGTTCCTTATTAGAAGCCATGCTGTAGTTTTAATGAGTGGTCTACGTTCTTTTCCTAACATCCTTTGCTCTGTAGGGACCACAGCAGGTGGGCAAACATGGACAACCTCACCATCTTCACAGAATTTCAACTCATGGATATTGCAAACACTCGGGGGCTCCAGGTTCTGCAAGGTGTGCTGTTCTTGCTGATCTATCTGGGAGCATTCACAGGGAATCTTGTGACTGTCTCTGTCATCATGATGGACACACGTCTGCACTCCCCCATGTACTTCTTTATAGGCAATGTGTCCCTCCTAGACCTTGGCAGCATCTCAGTTATTGTTCCCAAAGTTATAGTGAATTCTATGACAGGGAGTAAGATGATCTCCTTGCCAGAATGTGCAGCACAGATTTTCCTATATGTCCTTTTTGCAGCGGTGGAGATTGCCTTCCTGGTGGTCATGTCCTGTGACCGCTACGTGGCCATTTGCCACCCTCTGCACTACGGGCTCATCGTCACCCCTAGTCTGTGCTCTCAGGCCGCAGCTGGCTCCTGGGCCTCTGGTCTGCTCTACTCTGCTGTCCACACAGGCGCTCTGTTCAGGCTTCCCTTTACCAAGACCAACGTGATCCAGCAATATTTCTGTGATATTCCCCAAATCCTGAGAATATCATCATCAGATGTCCAGCATTCTGAATTTGTAATCATTGTTGTATGTGTTTGCCTTGTGTTATCATGTAATGTCTTTATACTTATTTCATATGTTAATATATTTTCAACCATACTTAAGATCCATTCAACAGAAGCCCGTAACAAAGCCATATCCACCTGTAGCCCACAGCTGGCCATTCTCCTGCTATTTCTCATTTCTGGGTCAGTGGCTGTCTTACGTCCCACTGCAAAGAAACCATCCTTTATGAATCTGCTGACTGCGATGTTCTACACCATGGTGCCCCCATTCGTGAACCCCATCATCTACAGTCTACGCAATAGGGACATCAATGCTGCTGTGCACAGAATGTTCAGTAGATAACCTGAGTAGATAACCACTCAAGGGTTTTTTTTTTTTTTTTTTTTTTTTGCTTTTTGAGACAGGGTCTCGCTTTGTAGTTCAGGCTGGCCCTGAGCTCACTATGGTGCCCAGGCAAGCCGCCGCGAACTCAGCAATCCTCCTGTCTCTGCCTCCCAGGTGCTGGGATTACAGGCGTGAGCCGCCACGTCCGGCACTGTGGTATTCGGTGTTGATTGTTGGTGGGTGTGTCTCCACGCCCAGCATTATATGTGGTTACCGGGGATCAAACTCAGGACCTTGCGCTTGTGAGGCAGGCGCCGGAACCACTGAGCTAACCCTCCGGCCCTCAATGGTTTTCTTGACTAAAACAGATTTCAACTATCTTTTCAAGGTAGTTTAATTCATATCTGAGATACGTTTCTAAGTTGGTATCTACACATGGGGGTCATCTATATTTACCTTTCTGTTTTTTGATTTCTTCACTTCCTGAAAGTTTTGCATCAAATTACTTGCTAGGTTTGCTGTATATTTTATACATGCTTCCTAAAACACCAGACATCTTCTCTACATTAACAATGTTTTGAAACTAGAAACAACACAGGCATCCTAAGGAGCAGGGCATGTGTTACATATCTTTAGCAGACAATGTGCTGTTGATAGAACCTCAGGTGCTGGCTCTGACCCTCCAGGAACAGCACTCTGAGTGGTCCTGGGAGAAGCCCCTGTTATCTGCACTGTGCTCTCTGCTCTTCCACTCAGGCTGGATAAGTGACCAGGAGGTTAGATAGGGACGACTCAGGCCTGAGGACACAGTGGCGTGATCAACACTGAAATCCTTGGCAGCCCTTCTGTTGCACCTGGTAAAACTCTTTTACTTTTCAATGAACATCAAGACGGAAAATGAACGACTTTAAAAAATTGTACTTTGAGACTGTTTGGTTTTTTTCCTCTGTGCTGTGAGTGAAAAGATTCAGCATGCTAATTCATTCAAATAATCTGTATCAGGAAGAAAATGAGTCTGTAGCATGAAGACAGATGGAATGATAACTACTATTGGGATTTGCCCAGAGAGTAGCTGATAATGCTTCACTGAGTGGAACTCTTTTCTCATCAAATGAATTCATTCATATGGAAAATGTCTAGTTTTTCTAACTCTGAATGGCTGAACCTGAATCCTGATGGTTCAAATACACATCAGGTTTGTGTCTCAGAATCAAATCCAAATACTTCAGCTGTTTTATCTAGAAGCCCTGTCTGGGAAAACCTCAGCATCGGGGTGCTGGTGCCTGTTTATTTCCTGTTTATGTCCCATTTGCATGAGGACAACAAGCACAACAGGCTCCCTGCTCTGTACTTACTGCTCCTCACAGAAGCAAGTGGTGTTCGGCCCCACGGACTTCCTGTCATCCAGAGCTCGTGTCCTGGTGAGGGTCGGGACTGACTTGCCCGCTTCTGCTGCTTGAGATACCTCAACTTTCAGTGTTTCACCACATCAGTTCTTCTCTGGCTTTGCTTAGGTGTAGCTGATAGTTAAAACTGTATGTATGTATCAGTGGCATTTGCATAGCTGTTTGCAAGGGAAAAATCATACTCTACTTTGCATTTAAATGGCACTCTTGCAAAAGTAGGGTTAACAATTCTGACTCTTTGAATGGTGGAACATAAATTTCCTTTGCCCTAGTAATTTCTATTTAAATTTGTATTCAGATTTTTCTGTCCAGGTTTATTTTCCTCCAGATTTTTGGATGAACAAGTAGATTGACTTTTAATTTCCAAAGTTAAATTACAAACTTATGTCACTCTTGTTCTTTTGTCTCTCTACCTAGAACTTGTTATTTTTGTTAGTGGCTTCATAGAATTCCATATTACCATTTCTTTTTTGTGTATTGTAAATCAATGTATCATTATGAGTTAGACTGGTTTAATCAAGACATTTAAGTGTTTTTTCCCCCCAGAAATCCCTGGGTGTCGTGGGCCTCCAGAACCAGCTGCAGGAGCTATCAGACCCATGCACTGGGCAGTGGCTTCCCTGGAACTGGGGCAATTAAAACAGAAGGAGACAGTGTCTGAGTTTTTAGGGCTTATAACTGGTGCTGTTTGTGAGAATCAGTAATATCTTTTCTTCAAACAGATGTCTTCATTGAAAACAAGATAGGTCAAGAAGAGAAATGCATAAAAAATTTATTAATATAATTTTTTGTGACACTGGGGGCCTCAGAAACAAACCTCAAGAGCCAGGGGAGATGTATGTTTTTGTGAAGGTCATGCAAGCGTATGATTGGAGGGTACTGGGGTATGGTCTAGTGGTAATATCTTGGGGGGGGGAGTGATGCTGAATCCTGTATGCACCATTCTTGGCCTTTTCGTTACCTCTCTTTTCTGGCTTGCCGAGGACTCTTCCAGAATGAGGGTCTTAAGACCTACTTTCAGAGGTAGGGTAGATAATTCTTTCATGGAGAGCTCTCAGGGAGAAAGGAGATTAAGGAGATACCCTTTCAGTTTATGCAGTTTTCTCACTTTCTTTCAGCTTAAAATATTTAGTATACGTACTCAGTACACCGAGGTCCCATATATTTGGATGTCATATTCTGAGCTCTGACAACTGGATTTAAAAACTTTCACATTTGTGTGCATAGTCATAATAGGCTGAACTAGTTGAAGTCATTAAGTGAAATAATCAACTCTTTCAAACAAAAGTGTCCCTATCAGACAGTGTCTGCACAGCCACAGCAATCTGAGCATCACGAGGGGGCCTGTGAAAGGAGAGAGGCTTTGGGACTAAGGATGGAAGGCGATGGGGGAATGGAAATAATACCAAGTTTTGAGATGTGATATGTGCATGAGCAAAGCCCTGTGCTGAATATATACTTAGTAAGAATAAATAAAAAAAAGGAGGTGGGGACCTCCATTCACCCAGCCAGGGAATAGCTTTTTGTCACAGAAAAGAGGCCTGGGGAGATATCTTAGGGAGTCAAAGGAGTCTATACTCAGAAGGCAGTGTGGGTGTTCACAGAGTGAGCTACAGGCCGGGCTGGGGACTTGCATATTTTGGGGGGTACTGAAGAGACAGGATAGATTTTCCTAGTGTCTGTCAGGTTATTCATTAGTGGGTTGGTTCAGAATGCAAACTGTCTGCATTTGTTTGAAGTTAAGAATATTTTGTACATAATATCCACAGGGTGGAAGTCTGTGGTATTTGTGAATCTGTAGTATTAGAGGAAAAGCACAGCTTCAGTATATACACTTATTATATTTTTAAGACTTTAATACTCTTTTCTTTTTTGAGTGATGTGTATCTTGGAAGAGAAAATAGATATTGTCATCTTGGGTAAATTTATATTTTGAAGCTGCCATTTTCTTAGAAATACAAACATTACCATTTTTCTCTTTTCTTCTTATGCTTGTCTTCTGTCCTATGTCACAGCTGTTAGGATTCTGTTTAAAAAGTCAAGAAATACATAATTGGAATACTGAAGATGAAGGCTCAGGCCTGAAGTATTCCACTTTTCATTATTCTTCTTTCATTGCATGTACTCTTGCTTTCTGTTCCTACCCACAGTCTTGTGACCTCCACACATCTTTTCCCACTTTCTCACAGGGCTTCAGCCCAAACTCTCCCCATGTTTTCACCTAAGTTGCTGACTTCTCTCTCTCTGCACACTCTCATTTCTGTTATTCACAGAAAAATTCCATTTCTTTTCTTTACATGGCATCCTGCAGTGGTGTTTTCTAATGATTGAAACTTCTGTACCACAGCACTCAAGGCCCTCTCTGGTCTGCTTTCTGCATGTTTTCAGACGCGTCTTCTCCACTCCTCATTTATGTTAGCTCAGGGACTCTGTTCAGTGGTCAGGATGCACCATCCCTGTCCTGCTGCATTTATACCAGCTGTACTTTCTGCAGGGAGTGCTCTGTACCTGGACCTTCCTGTGCCCACTTTTGCTCAAATGCTATCTCCTTGGGGACGTTTCTGAATACCACAGCTAAGCAGCCCTTCATCTGTTCTCACACTCCCATTGTGTCACTGTGTTTCCTGTGTGCACAAAATAACGGGTTGTATTTTTAACTTTTTATTTAAATAAAAGTTAAAAACATTAAACATGCAGAAATTAATTATGTGAAACAGCCCTGGCTGTGTAATCAGTATGCATTGGAAGAAAAAGAAAAATTACAGCACCTAGAAGCTTGCTCATGCAAATCCAGCAATAGATCTTTCAAGAGCATAGGTTAGTTTTAATGGATCTGCATTTCATATAAATATACCTTTTTTGCACTCATACTGTTTATAGGGTTAATCTGTGTGGTTGTATGCAATAGTAGAACATATACTTTTATGGTATTGTGGTGGTAAAGTGGAAAAGCTTAGTGTTCTACAGTGTTACAAATTAGTGCAACACCTCTGAGGCACAGCTGAGTGTTACAGCCCAGTGTTATAGTTCTGGTTCTTAGTTACTACAGTCTGAAGACTCAAGAATTTGATGATCACTCAAAGAAGTGGAGAAAAACATTTTATTGTGAAGGGAGGCTCAGAGGAATTCTGACTCTGAAGTCTGAATGCCTCATCAGAAATGGGAGCTTCCTTAAATAGGGATCTACTGGGTAGGCGAGGAAGCTCACTGAAGCAAGAGGCAGATTTAGAGAATATTCTTTAAACACATGCGAGTGGAGCATGCTCACAGAAGCAGATGGGGGATGATAACAGAGCAGTGCCAAAGGAATAGAATTAACAGAACATTTCTGAGAGGTCATGCAGTTCAAACACTGCAAAACACTTTGATACATTGGTCAGAAGCACTACCACACAAACGGTTACATTTCCAGAACAAAAGATTTTTTAGAAAAAAAAAAACATGAAGGCAAGGGCCTGTCTATTGTGGATTATTGCTCTGTCAGTATGAATATGTCATGAGGTATTTACCCGTTTCACCACTAGTGAACTAGTTGCTGTTGTCTCTTGGTTATGGATCATCTCTCAGGAGTCAACCCAAGATGGATGTTCTGGGCACAGGACATGGATATGCTTAGCTTTGTCACTTCTACCACAGACAACACTGTGGGGATATTAATTTTATTTGATTTCATTTTGGCCTTTCTGCACATCCTCTTGTCTATTGGAATATGAATTTCTTGGGTGTAGGTAGGTGCTTTGTCTTATTCACTGAATGAGTGAGAAAGCTATGTCTGTAGGACATATTACTGACAACATTTCTAGAATCCTGTTGTCTACGGCACGCATAGGACATCACAATACTGAGGTTCTATACTTGAGTCCATAGTCCTTTCCTGAAAATTAGAACCCAGAATGCTTCATTGTGCTGAGATATTTACAGGACAAGGAACCTAACAGATACTATAAATGATTAATTTTATAGAACAATTGACTCATGTGGTGATGCTCATGCCATTAAAAAGTTTCTATAATGGCATTTCCACATGGTTCTTTAAAATTTCAGTGATGCCATCACTTCAATCCTGGAGAAATTCCTCATATAATCAGGGGTGTGAGTAGAACATGATTTGCTATATGTTTTCTGTTCTCAAGTCCAAGGTCATTCAGGGAATGAAGATAAATGTGAGCTAAACTATATTGTCCGTATGGGTCACAGTTTACCTGAAGGATAATTTAACAGCTCTGAAAAGTGTTTCTCCATCTTCCTGATCCACAGAGTTGCATGTGCCCTGAGTACTTGGGGAAACTCCTCAGTACATATTCTCAGGACATGTTCTCTGGGGAGATGTCCTTGTTTTTCACCCATCGGTTGTAACTTATCACAGGCACAATCTTCACTCATGCATTGCAAAGAAACAGAAGGTAAGTACTGACTTTTTACTGAAATAATGATAACCTCTGACTTCAGTGAGGATGCTCACCATTTGAGCAAACTCTGTTCAGTAGCCTTTGCCACCTCTGAATAATGGGAGCACAAAGACAGCTCACTAACTCTGCCGAAAGGCTCTTGAGGAAGACAGTATTCTCTATCTCTTTATACAATGAGCTGAATTTATTCATCATCACACAAATTTCCTCCTCTTTTTCTGCAACCCTTCATACTGACATGACATTTGAAGCTTTGAATGGCTTCTTAAACTTACCAGAGGCAAAAGTCATGGACAAAATATTCCCATTTGTGTTTCTGGAAGCCACTGAATATTTATTTTGAATACATGCCAACAGGACAGGAAAAGGGAAAATAGAAGAAAGGAGAGAAGAAATGAGAGAAGGAGGGTTAAGAAGGCAGGTTTTATCAGTGCTTGTTTTTCTGTCCACTGGAGCCCTTTCTTTCAGGTTGTTCTAAACTGTTACATGGCTTTCCTGACTCAGTGTCCCCACCCCTCTACACATGAGACAAAGTAAACTCTCAGAAGGCCTCTCCAGACACTCGCTGGGAAGACCTGACCTTCCTCAAACCCCTCCTCAGAGCCCCAGCAACATCTTTGTTCCTCAGGCTGTATATGAGGGGGTTGAGCATGGGTGTGAGGATGGTGTAGAACACAGAGAAGACTTTGTCCTGGGCTGGAGTGTGGTACGAGTGTGGCAGCATATAGGTGTACATGGCAGCCCCATAGAATAGGGTCACCACAAGCATGTGGGATGAGCAGGTGGCAAACGCCTTCTTCCTCCCCTCCATGGAGCTCATATGGTGGACTGTGGTCAGAATTCGAGCATAGGAAGCAATCACCACAGAGAAAGGGATGAGCAGCATCAACACACAGCACATGTACATCACCATCTCATACAGGGCTGTGTCTGCGCATGCCAAGCTCAGCACAGCAGGTGCCTCGCAGAAGAAATGGTGAATCTCCCGGGAGCTGCAGAAGGGAAAGCTCATGGTGATGGGTGTGAGGAGGAAGCCATCCAGGGAGCCCCCAAACCAAGAACCTGCTATGATTATCCAACACACCCGGCGGCTCATGAGGACAGGGTATCTCAGGGGCTGGCAGATGGCCACATAGCGGTCATAGGCCATGAGACCCAACAGGAAGAACTCAGCCCCCACGAGGGTGAGGTAAAGGAAATGCTGAGCTGTGCACCCCACAAAAGAAATGGTTTTCCGGCCCAAAACATAGTCAACCAGCATTTTGGGCACAATGGTGGAGATGTACATCATGTCGATTAAGGAGAGGTGGCTCAGGAGGAAGTACATGGGGGTCTGGAGGTGTGAATCAGTGTGGATCAGAAAGATCATAATCCCATTGGCCAGCACTGCAGTGAGGAAGATGACAGAGATGGTGGCAAACAGAAGACCTGAGGTTTCCCCTCTTGTGAACAGCCCCAGGAGGGTGAAGTCTGTAGAGGATATGTTGTGCCTTTCCATTGACTCTACCATGGCACTGAAGCAACCTCAGATCTTCCAAAAAAAGTGATGGATGATGTTCCTATGGAAATAAATGACATTGTACAAGTTAGTTGTTAACTGTAAGAATTCTAAAAGGTAAAAGAAAACATTGAAAAAATCATATTCAAGAACTGATATGTAATAATTTACATAAGAACATTAATCTTTACCAATTTAAAGTAAAATGGATGATTAATAATTAAAAATTAAAAAAATATTTTGGACAAAATGTCAGGAAATGCTACTGGTGTACTCATACAGCTGAGGGTATCTACTATGTTATACAGCTATTGTACATACCATGTTATACTGTGTGTATGAATATACTGCCTTAGGTGGATTTAAATTGATATCATTATTATGTACATCATTATGTCCAATATAACCACCATCTGTAAAACATGAATCTGATGATTTGTCCATGTCTGCACTTAGTCAGTAGTGTGAGAATCATCTGCCACATGGGCCAGGAGTCTTTGGCTTTCTCCTGAGCACACAGTCAGTCCCTTCATGAACATGCACTTCCTGTCACTCCCTTCATGACCATGTACTTCTTGTTAGTTCCTTCATGAGCATGTATTTTCTGTTAGTCCATCCAAGTTGTGTGGGATGAAAGGAATTGGGCAATACAAACTATTTTTATAAATTCAGACATAAAAGAATCATACAAAGAGAGGAAATTCAAGTTCAAAATGAAATTTTTTATTTTTAAGAAAAAAATTTAATTTTAGGGTGATGAATTATTATTTAGATTACGATCAGCATGATCATTAGCAATCAACATTAGCAATTAGTGTTTAGAGGAAACTGTGGGATAGATGCACTGAGATATTATCCACTTACTTTTGAGAATTGGAATTTTTTGTAGTACTTATTAAGAAAAACTAAGTGGCTTGTCTAATATAATTTTAGGTTATGTTAAAGAGTAGAAAAGCAAACACTATATGAAAGTTAAGGGTGGTTTTTGATGTTTAAGGCTAAATATGCACAAGATATTTTACCAAACTGAGCTAAATTGACCAAGCTAATCTAATACTTTTCTAAATATTTTAAAATTGTGAGCACTTGAATCAATTGCTACAAAAAACTACTACTATTGAAAACAGTGGTGATGGCATTGTGAAGAGTTTACTTTGTGCCAGGGTTGAGCTAAGAAGTGGTTTGTTTCCGTTGACTTTCAGTCTCCACAATTAACTTAAGATGCAGAGAGCTGGGAAACCCCTTCTTTCCCAGCACCGATCTGGGTGGGTGGTGTTGGGGTCACTGTTAATGGGACTGTGTTTGGACTAGCAGTATTAGCTCACTCTGTTATACCCATGCCCAGAGCAACAGCTGAACCTTGACTGCATCTAGCAACTAATACAAGCCAAATGCATGAATCTCTTAAACTTTACCTATGTATAATCATCAATTTGATTGTGAAAAATATTCCTAATGGAGATATCACCCAGATTAGTATAATCTGGACTGCAGTTTTTGCCTTAATTTTTTTTTTTTTTGCGGTACTGGGGATTGAACTCTGGCCCTTGTGCATCCAAGGCTGGTGTGATACCACTTGAGCTAAATCCCCAGCCCAAGGACTGCAGTTTTTAAGAGTGCAAATGATGTTTACTGTGTTGTTTCATTCTGCCAGTTTCAGAATCTTTGGTGCCAAGTTGCATTAGTTTTCTGCTATGTGTAATTCCCTCTCATTTATAGTATGTATTTTTTGTTTTATTATGATTTTATTATTTTCAGTGCTGCAGATCAAACTCAAGACCTTGTGTCTGCTAAATGTGTACTAAAACTATGCAAAACACATGCTGTGCAGTTTGGGGAATAGCCTCCATATCAATCACATTTCAGTTTCTTCCACCGTGTCTACCTTTCAGGTTTAACTTTTTTTTTTTTTTGAGTCAGGGTCTCACTTTGTAGTTCTGGCTGGCCATGAGCTCACTATGTAGTCCAGGCAAGCCTCAAACTCAGCAATCCTCCTGCCTCTGGCTCCTGAGTGCTGGGATTACAGGTGTGAGACACCATGCCCGGCTTTCAGGTTTAATTTTTATCCTGCCCCAAGACCTTAATGACAGAGGAGAAAGCGCTGCATAGTTAAGTACCTTTCTAGCCTCTCTGTCCATATTCATAACTGTTTTTACAGTTTTTAAAAATTTTATGAGAAAATAAGACAAAATTTCATAACAAAATTATAAGAGAGCAACAGTAGCCAATGCATTGTGTATCATTATCTTCGAAGTAGTAGTTACTCAGAGTACAAGACATAGATAAAAGATTCTCACAAAAAGGAAACAGATAATAGCACAAAACTTTCTTTTCAATGAACAAAGAGGAATTAGTAGTATAAATGAGACAAATTAGGATATATATTAAAATACTTTTGTATCAGTAGAGTAGGTAACTTATGGGATTATTTGAATTTCACTTCCTTTGTATCTATCTTCTATTTTGCTCCTTGTCTGAACATATGATTATCTTGCACTGCCCTACCTTCTTCCCCAGATAGTGCATGGAAGACTTCTTTTCACAGGTAACCAGCCTTGTTCATTTTTGCTCAAAAAAGGTCTAATTTTTCAGATAGCAACTCCCCTCAGTGTGAGCTCCAATTCTAAATAAACTATCTGATTCAACTTATCATCTGCTCTCCCTCTAAGGAGAATAAGGATGTGGACTTATACATTTTTTCTTGGCACAGACTATCATGTTGCTATGGTGTGGTACTAAATAAACATCAGAAACCATCTAGATTAAACAAGAAAGTTGGATTTATAGTTGAAAAGACTTTATGCAATGCAAACCAAAATGCGACCATATCAACACTATTGGGAAATGTGTGAAAATTATCAGTCTCTCTTTTACACAATCTAGATATTCAACTGTGCATAACTCTTTACCTTCACAGTGGTGAAGCCAGGGAATCTCAGCACATTTCAGCAACTAGAGTCTGTTTCTTTTTCCTTAATTATCCTTTGACTTGAAGGAAATGGTGTTAGCAGAAATTTTTGGGAAAAAATATGTGCAATGTAGTTTAAGTCTACAAGAAATCCACATGACTTTCAGGGGCATAGATATATCTGGCCTGCATATCATACATAAGAAACAAAAGTTATTGGCTAATACTGGCATGACTAAACATAAAATCATCTTTTAGATTTCACTGTTACTTTTCACTACATATCATCACACACCAACAGAAATCACTGCATTTACCCCATAGTGTGTTTGGCAAATATGCTTTCCTATGTTTCTGGTGCATGTTTGCTTGGGTACTGGGGTTACCAAATTCTCTCTCCCACATGGCTACGATTAGGAGGTAACATGGAGTCCTGGGACAGGTCTGTGATCATCACTGCACTATCATTTATAATGCGTGACAGTCAGCTAGCTCCATGTTTAAACCCAGCTGCTCAGTCACCACTGTGAGGCTCTTTCAAGAGGAAGAGCAGGACCTGGCCCTTCACCTCTGCAGTCCTCTGCGGGGAAGCCGGAGCTGCCAGGTCAGATTGGCTGAGCTGCTTCTTCCCTCACATTTGCTCCGCAGCAGTTTTCACCTCTTGGAATGCTCGGCCCTTCATAATAGGATGATGACGGCTGTTTCCTTCATCGTTTGTGTGCAGGCTTCCCTTTCTAATTCTCAAGTATATTCATCTATGGATTTCTATAAAAGCGCTCCAGTTTCAAGTGTTTGCATGGCATGATCTTTGCAAAGTCCATTTAATAATGTGGTATCTTAGCTTACAAAGGTTGCTCTGGGTACAGGTTTTCTTGGGGAAGACACACTGGAATATTTCTTTTTTGTTTTTATATGAGACACATCATTTCAACTCATATGTAATTAAAGTTTATTTGCACAGAGAGGATTTCAAACCAAGTCAATATATATTCGTACTATGTTGACACTGAATGTAAAAACCTATGTCACTAAGTTCGTCTGTGCTTCTAAATCTTTGCCAATATTTCAAAACTTGGAATCATTAAAGTCAAACAGAATAATAAACAATTGGATATTGAAACATACCCAGACGGTTTGGCAGTGACTTGGAACCTCTTCCTTAGGAGCCACAGGGCCCCATGCTGGGCCCATGAACCAGCACAGCAAGGCCCCCGAAGCCTGCTCTTCCTGCTGGGGTCCCTCCTGTACCTGGGCTGTGGACAGGAGAAATGCCCGTGATCCTGGAGGGTGCTTCTGAAGGTGCAGGTGTCCTCGTGTGGGAAATGACTGGTGGGTCCCCCTGCCCCCAAAGCCAAAGAGCCTGAGCTTGAAGGACCTGCGAGAGCAGCTTTCTGTGGGCTCTGGGACTTAGTGCAAGGTCTCCAGCTCTCCAGCCATCCGTGGCCTTAACAGGACGAGAAAACCAGGTCCAGCACCAGGGAGATAACACAGGCGGTTCACGGTCTGCACCTTAGAAACTGAAACTGAGACGACGTTCTCCATGTAGTCAGCGCTGCTGTCCCTTCTAGCTAGTATTGTGCCGAACCAATCAAATCCACCAGACTGGTTTAAGTTAAAAAAAAAATTGAAAAGGGTACAGGACCTACTAAGTTACACACACAATATTGTAGAGAAAGGATGATTTGTGCTGCTGTGTTCAGCAGCCCCGTACAGCCTGAGATTTCGAGACTGAACACGCAGCCTGCTGCCCACGCAGCAGCGCGACCTGTGCAGCCCAGGCGAGGCAGGCCGTCCTGCCTCAGTTTCCTTAAATGCGATACTCAGGACAAGGGGATCCAGAGATGGAGGGAGGGGAGGTAAAAAGACTGGGACGTGTCAGGTGCGGACGCCGACCCTCACCAGTAGGGTGACTGCTACAACCGCCGACGCGGACTAACGCGAACTTGAAAGTGTAGAAGAGACTGAACTCAGTCCAGCCTCTCGGAAGTGTGGGGAGGTCGGCATTTCCTCACATGCCACATATATGTATTTTAGTGGTGCCAAGGATCAAACTAGGGCCCTTGCGCTTTCAAGGTAGGTGCGGTACCCCTTGAGCCGAATTCCCGGCGCCTACGTGCTGCATTTTTGAAGTAAGCTGGGAGTCGGCCACTTGTGAAATTCCTGCAGTGTCATCAGGCCCAGGGAGAATAACGCAGCGTCCGCCTAAGTCCGGCGAAGCTCCTGGATGATTCGCTAAATTACATAAGTTTCAGCTAAATTTTTACACTGTTTGGACAAAACCTCAATCATTCATGCGTAATTTAATTTCCAGAGGCTTTGGGGGAATGTATTCGTCTTTCTCAGTCACTCTCCTTCACGTCTCTTCTGACACGTGCCATCTGCTACGAAAACCACCAGGTCACGAGGGCCCTCGCGGTCGGGAGGGCAGGTGCCGGCGCCCCGCGCCCCGCGCCCCGCGCCCCGCGGAGCCCTGTGCCGACGCCCCGCCGGGCACCGTTCACAGCGGGCGGTGCACAGCGCAGGGAGCTGCGGCCGGCGGAGGGGCGGAGGCTGCCACAGCGTCAGTGCCGGGTTCTGCGGGAAATGAGGCGGCGGGGACACCGCGGCGCCCCCTTGCATCCTGAGAAACTCGCGGCCCCTCGGGGGCGGAGACGGCGGACGCCGCGGTGGGTCCGCGCGGGCCGGACCGGGCCGGCACCCTCGGAAGGCGGGGAGCCCGCGCCCGACACCCGAGCCTCGGTGTCGCCGCGGACCCGCGCTCCGGGCCGGTGCGCGGCGGTGCGGATTCTTACCTGCCCAGGGGAGCCCGGCAGGGCGCGGCGGACGGACGGACGGACGGACGGACGGACAGACGGACGGCGGGGGCTCGAGGAGCCAGACCACGAGCGGCCGCTGCCTCCCCGCACCCGCGTCCCGGGCTGGAGAGGCCGGAGCTGCGCTGCGCGGGAAGCGGCGGGGTTTCAATCTGCCGGGGCCCAGGGGCGCTGAGAGCGGGTCCGCCCGTCTCCGGGGACCCGCGCCGCGGCTGCCCCGCCTGAGAGCCCCCCTCGCGGGCTCGGGCGCCCCGACCCGGCACGGCGAGCCGAAGTGCTGACAGGTGGTGCTGGAGGCCGGGCCGCCAACCGGAAAAGGCTGGTGGCCGCAGGCGCAGGGAGCGAGGCCCCCCGAAAGTCAGACTCTCCAGGAGGCGAGTCCGCTTTGAGCAGCGGCCTTCTCCCGGGGAAGCCGCATCTGCACTTACGAACACGTGCACAGGAAAACAAAACCGCGTAGAGTTAGTTACCAGCAGATCTTCCTTTCGGGAACGTCTAAAGGAGTCATGTGGGGTGAAGGTGTTGACTTTGCTCCGGTCTGGTGTGGTAAGAACCCAGGGGAGATGTCATAAGTAACCCGCAGGCGGTGCAGTCGCGCAGGGCGTTTTCTTTATTCGCTAGCCTGGCTTAATTGGAGTCATTTATACTCAAATGGATGTACCTTCAGGACATACTCATAAGTGAAATAAATAGGTCACAGATGTATAAATATCTGTTCTCTGGTATGAGAAACTGAAGATAACAGGTTCTAGAATATATGATGGACATTGTGAAATAGAAAATATTCAAAGGGAAATGTGGTAGAGGGGTGAGTAATGAAGGGTAAAGAAAACGTGTGATGGTAATAAAAAAGGGAAACAAAGCTTATGTAATTAGGGGTGGGGGGGGTTGTGGGATGGGTAGGGGGGTGGGAAAAAATGAGAATTAAATCGTGTCATATACTGGTACAAATTCCCAATATTAAGTGTGATCATGATGTGTACATTGATTGTACTAATAAAGAAAAAACTAAACTAAAATAAAAAAAAAGAAACAAAGCAATGACAGGGCCAGGGATTTAGCTCAGTAGTTCTGGTGTCTGCCTCACAAGCACAAGGTCCTGTGTTCGATCCCTCGTACCACGTACCAGAAAGCCTGGCATGGTGGCTCACACCTGTAATCCCAGCACTTGGGAGGCAGAGGCAGGAGGATTTCTGTGAGTTCGAGGCTAACTTGGGGTATACTGTGAGCTCAGGGCCAGCCTGAACTACAAAGTCAGACCTTGTCTCAAAAAAAAAAAAAAAAAAAAAAAAAAAAAAGGCAATGACAGTAAGGCAGTTAACAGAAAAACTAAGTCTACACTTGCCCTGAAGTTCTCTCCCAGCTTCTGTAAGCAGCATAACATGGTTGTACAAGGTAATAGTGTTGATGGCCTATAACATCTGAGATGTAACACATATGACTGAGACTCTAGCAAAGGGTGTGCTGTGTGTTCATGAGAGACCAGCACTTCTGTTTCACAGGGCTGAGTCAGAAAATGTCTGATGTTGGAAGTTTTGTTAAGTTTGTTTTTCTTCTGTAGTCTATTCTTATGGTGGACTGATTCTGAGATACTGAATCAACATTGTGTTCCTAGAAAAAAAATCCCATGTGTCATGATTTAGAATTCTTCTTTATGTTGTTGGCTGGTTTCCTTAATATTGATGAGGACTTTTGAGTATTAGTCTTGGGGAGTATTGACCCATAGCCTTCTTTTTGATGTTGTAGTTTTATTTTAAATTATTTTTGAAATAAGATCTTCCTCTGAAGTTCCAGCTGAACTTCAAATCACTATGTAACCCTGGCCTTGAACTTGCAGTAATCCTCCTGCCTCAGCCTCCCCTGGGCTGGGACTGTAGGTGGAGGGGCACTGTGCCAGGCTTCATGTTGTGTTTTGAGGATCCTAGTAACGTTGGTCTCATAAGGTGAACTGAATTGTGTATCTTCTCTGTGTCTGGATCAGATTTATTATGTGGGATGGGTTTTAAGGCCTCTGTAGAGCTCTGGACACAACCATGTCTGTGTCTATTGTCTGTCTCCTGGTGTCAGAAACTGAATTCACAGCGATGCTTCCTGTTCACCTCAACCACAGACAGATTCCAGCCTGTCACCCTTTCCACGTCTATCATTCTGATTTACAGAGAGAGACCCAGCTCCGTCATCTGCAGTGTGTTTGCTGCCACCTTTCCCATGAGCCTCCAGGCTCTCTAGTGCCAGCTGCCCGCTGGGGCAGCACCTGACCCTGTGTGCCCCACCTGCCGCTCAGCTCCGCCTCAGAAGTAGCACTTCTCCGTCTACCCCTGTAATGGGAAAGTGCCCTAAACACAAAGACTCATTTCCAACCATCTTCCTGAAGTATTAATTTTCACAGTGGACTTGGAATTTTCTATACCCAGCTAAGTTGCCTGTTGTCGTTTCATTTCTTTTCTGGTCTTTATCCTTTTTATTCCTGTTTATTGTCTTACCACCCTGGTGGGGAGGCAGGGAAAGGAGAAGAGAGATGTGCTTGTTTTCTGTCACTGAGAGTATCTTTCATAATTTTACGATCAAATACAGTTTTAGCTGTAGTTTTTCTGCAAGGAGTTTACATAAGATCTAGAAAGTTCCTCCGTATTTCTGGGTAGTTAAATGCTTTTGAAAACATTATACATGCTTGTTAACTTTATTAATTTTCACTGTACGCACATTTGTGGAGGTAAGCCCCTGTTTTTTCTTTCTCATTATGTCAGTGTGGAATAGTGCAGCATTGATTTCATGATAAAAACAAATTTGGCTTAGGAAGAATTCACCTCAGTGCCACAAAGAGCATGTGTGAAAGACCCACAGCAAATCCCACAGCCAGGAGTAGAAAACTGCAAACTTTTCATCAAGCTCAGGGAGAAGAAAATGGTGTGAAGCCTCTCATTCTAGTCAATGCAGTGTTAAAAATTTTATCCAAATAATTAGACAAAAAAGAGTAAAGGGCATCTGAATAAAAGAAATGAGGAAGTACAAATTCGCTTTGCTGAAGACATCACTTTATTGGGTAAATCCCACAGTTCTCTTAAAAAAATAGAAAAAATTTTGTAGTTCTAAAATAAACAAAAATATCATAAGGCACATCATCATTTCTGCACTAGCCACAAACTAACAACAAATTAGATATAAATCTAATCATAACAGAATAAAATAAAACATATGTGAAATTTATTCAAGTAGTAAAAGATCTGAATACAGAAAACAGTAACATTTTGATGAAAGAAATTGTAGATTACACAAATAAATGAAAAGGTCCTCATCTTCCTGGATTGAAAGAGTCAGAATTTTTAAAATGTCCATATTTCCCAAACATCTAGATTCAATACATTTATTTTCAAAATTTCAGTATTATTTCCCATGAATAACAATTTAAAATTTCTATGTAACTATTAAAGATTGCAAATATCTAAAGGAATCCTAAAGAAAAATATCAGGGCTGGAATCATTGTTATTCTGACTCCAAAGTCTAGTACAAGTTTATAGTAATACAAACAGCCTGAGAGTAGAATAAAATGCAGGCACATGTGCTACAGGATGCTGGGGCTCCTTATAGGTTGTTGTTAACCTGTTGAGTGAATTGGATAGGACAGCTAAAGAACACTGAGATTTTATGTTGCTTAAATGTAAATGATGAGAGAGAAGGGGAAAAACATATGCTCTAAAGAAGTGCGAAATAAAATATTCTCTGCACACAGGGTGGATCACTGCAAGAGAAAGAAAAGAGTGGTCACAAGGCCATTGGCTGCCATCTTTTATACTCCTGTTCTGATGTCAGATCCTGCCGTCCTATGCAGGGCTTGGAAACCCTTCTACACCTGGGCCCTGGCAGTAATTGACAGGTCTCCTTGATTGACAGGATGTCTTAGTTACTTTTCTCATTGCTGACACAAGATATCAGGTACTCACAGTGGAAGGAGGAAAGGTCTATTGCAGCTGGCAGTGTGTAGTCGTTTCTGTTCATAGTTAGTTTCTGCTGACTCCAAGGCAGGTTAGCATGGCAAAGGGGCATCACAGAAGAAGACAGCTCACACAGCACAGAAGACAGCAAAGCAAAAGGCAGAAAATGACAGACAATCCTAACAGCCTTCTTTTTGTCCCTTCTATTCTACCCACAAGAAGGGGTATGCTCCAGGGAAGGCATGCCCATAGTCCACTCCCAGGACTTGGTCAGACCAATCAACTATGCCAAACTATTTAGCAATCACCCACTCCAACACCAGCAACACACACTTAATCTCAGTATGACACATTCTAGATCCAGCCTGCACTGAAAACACCACTGATGACCTCGTGAAGCTTTGGGTGGACATCTAGACATAAGTGGTAACACAGGTCACGCCCAGTTGCCCAGCTGCTTTCCCATGTTCTAATCTCCTGCCTTACACTGGCAGAGAGACGGGGTGGAGAGAGAGAGGGAGACATGGAGACAGAGACAGAGAGAGGGAGGGAGGGAGGGGAAAAGGAAGGGAGGGAGAGAGAGAGTCTAGAAATAAATTCTCACTCAACTGAACTTCACAAAATATCATGAACACAGAATGGAGAATAATATTGAAAACCTTTATAGTCACAACTAGAAGAAGGGAACAGGATACTCATCTGCTGCCACACACAAAAATCAACTAAAAGCTTCATTCTTTAAGATTGTTCTGTGTAACTACCAGAAGAGAACAAGGGGAATTTCTCCATCGTTCAACTGGACAAAAGCCCTTGGATGTGACTCGTAAGCTTAGACAACAAAGCAATAATTCACATGAGTGTGCATTAAAATAAATATATTTTCACAACAAATTATAGAAAACTTACAGAGTGATGAAACAACTTTCAGAATGGAAGAAAATATTTGCAATCCATATACTGATATGTGATTAATACAGAAATATTTAAGGAACTGAAGCAACTCAATACAGAGAACAAATGACCCAGTCTAAGAGGACAGAGCACCCACATAGATATTTCTCAAAAGAAGACATAAAATGGCAAAGAGATATATGGCAAAAAATCTCATTACTACCAGTCACCAGGAAATGCAAATTAAACTGCTAGGAGACCTTGCCTGATGTGTTAAGATGGCTGTTGTAAAAAAGATGAAGGGTGACAATGTGGGTGTGGTGCAGAGTAAAACTGACCCTGGGCCTCACTGGTGGGTTTGCACATTGGCACAAGCATTGTGGGAAACAGTGTGAGGGTTCTTCAAAATATGAACAAAAGAGTTTCCATATAATAGAAGAATCCCATTCCTGGTATCTAAAGCCAGAACCAAGCTACTGGAGGAATAGCTGTTCTTCCTTCATGGATACATTTTTTTTTTTGTGGTACCAGCATGGATACATTTTTAATATAGTGAAGATACGGAAGCAACTTAGTTTTCCTTATCAGAGAAATAAATGTCCCATGTATAGTAGGAGGAACATTATACAGTCTTAAAAACAGGACAAGAGCCAGGCACAATGGCTCATGCCTGTAACGCCAGCACTTGGAAGGCTGTGAGTTCAAGGCCAGCCTAGGCTACCTAGTGAGTTCAAAGCCAGTCTGAATTATAAAGCAAGAGCCTGTCTGAAAAAGAAAAAAAAAGTAAAGTCCCTTCATTTGCACCAACATGGCTGCACCCAGAGGACATTCTGCTGTGAGATATGAGTCAGGCTTAGGAAGACAAACATTCTATGAGCTCATGTATGTGTGGAATCTAACAGTGTTGCATTCACAGCTCTGCAGAGAGCAATTAGTGTTACCATATCCTTGAAAAGGGGTTTGATAGCAATGGGGAAACGCTGGTCATACTCTATATAGTTTCAATGGAACAGAGAACAGGCTTTAGAAATCCACTGCACAGAATGACCACTGTCAGAGTAATGGGTCATACACTTGTCAGTTGCTGAAGAAAGTAAATTTTAGAAGTTTACCATAATGGTAAACATAACTGGTGATAGTTTTGTTAATTTGCTTCATTTAAACATTCTACTTTCAATGTAGATCAAAGAATTACACTGCATACTATAAGCACAGGTAATTATTATTTGTCAATGATGATTAAAACACAAAATTATAAAAATTTACAAAAATAAAAATAAAAATTATCTTTTGTGAAAACATACAAATACTAATATGGAATTTTGAAAAATCTTTAATAAAAATAAGTTCTAGGTAGAAAGCTAAAATAAAGAAGAACTAGAATGACCAAGTTTTATAAATTAACACTGGAAATTAGAAATGAATTTACTTGTTCATGCAAATATTTTGAATAAAACAACATGGACGGAAAGTCTAAATATAAATTTAGATGGAAATAAAAGAATAGGGCAAAATAATTTCATATAAAACACTCAGATTCAAAATTGTTAACTCTTTACTTTGGCAAGAGTGTTCTTAAATATAAATTGGACAGTGATTTTTTCCCCTTGAAAATAGCTATGAAAATTACCTTAGTAAAGACATAATTTGCAAAGAAATGTGATACATTGGTTAGTTTGGTTGGTACAAATATTTCATGTCAAACACAGAAATCAAAGCAGCTTGCACCTCACACTTAGACAGTTTCCACTGTCACCTATTCCCTAAAAAAAGCTGGAGAAAAACAGAGATTCCTCAGTAATGAAACACTGAAACCTCAACAGGTATCTCAGGCATCAGAAGCAGGTTGGGAGGGTGACGGAGGTGCAGGGAGATGTTGTTCCTGCTGTTCCAGTGTGAGATTGGGTAAATGGGCACCAGGACCTCAGTGGTGAGGTTTTCTCAGACAGTGCCTCTAGAGGAAGGAAAATTGGCTTCACTTCTGAGACACCATACTGCCAAAGTGTGTGTTAGCCACAATGCTGTAGGTTCAGCTCTTGGAATCAGAAAAAAATCAAACTCCTGATTTTGGATGAAACCATTTGGATGTGCTATTGATGCAAAAAGCTCAGCACACATGCGTGGCTTATCAGCTGCTCTCCAGAGAGACTGGAGGAGAAGTAATTTCACTGTCTCCATGCTACACTGAATTGTTTTGTTCCTTCTCTAGAAAGTGCGAACATGTCAACCATGGGCTACATCTTTTTATCCAGAGTGCAGAAAGAAAACACAAACTTCTAAACTGCAGCTTTTTGAAGATTAGATATTTTGTGTCCTAATTTTCATTGAATGAAACAAAAAGGGTTTTAGCAGATGGAGCAGAAGGAACTGGTGAGAGTCTCAGTGTTCATCATCCCACCATGTCCTCAGGCCTGAGTCATCCCTGTCTAACCTCCTGGTCACTTGTCCCAGACTGAGTGGTAGAGCAGAGAGCACAGAGCAGACAGCAGGGGCTTCTCCCAGAACAATTCTGGGTGCTGTTCCAGGAGGGTCAGACCCAGAATCTGAGGTCTCTCACCAGCACAGGAGTCTGCTAAGCTGTAACACATAGCACATGCACTGCTCTTTAAGATGCCTGACTTTGTGCTTAGCTCAAAATTACTCCAAATATTTTCAAAACATTTTTTCAATGTAAAGCAGAAGTCTAGTATTTTAGGAAACATGGATAAAATATTCAACAAACTGAGCATGAAATTTGACACAGGAATTTGTACTTCACCACACCAACTATAGACAACATAAAGTGGAAAAAGAAACACAGATGGTTCATTGGTGTAGCTGCTAATTTAATAGTATACCTCGGATATGAATTAAAATACCTTCAAATGATAGTTGACATCTGTTTTAGTCAAGAAAACTGTTGAGTGGTTCTTTCCTCAGATTATCTACTGAACATTCTGTGCAGAGCAGCGTTGATGTCCCTATTGCGTAGACTATAGATGATGGGGTTCACGAATGGGGGCACCATGGTGTAGAACATGGAAGTCAGCAAATTCTTAAGGGATGGTTTCTTTGCAGTGGGACCTAAGACAGCCACTGACCCAGAAATGAAAAACACAAGGAGAATCACCAATTGTGGGGTACAGGTGGATATGGCTTTGTTACGGGCTTCTACTGAACGGATCTTAAGTACAGTTGAAAATATATTAACGTATGAAATAAGTATAAAGACATTACATGATAACACAAGGCAAACACATATAACAATGATTATAAATTCAGAATGCTGGACATCTGATGACGATATTCTCAGGATTTGAGGAATATCACAGAAATATTGCTGGATCACATTGGTCTTGCTGAAGGGAAGGCTGAACAGAGTGCCTGTGTGGACAGCAGAGTAGAGCAGACCAGAGGCCCAGGAGCCAGCTGCGGCCTGAGAGCACAGATTCGGGGTGATCATGAGCCTATAGTGCAGAGGGTGGCAAATGGCCACGTAGCGGTCATAGGACATGACCACCAGGAAGGCAATCTCCACTGCACCGAAAAGGATATTCAGGAAAATCTGTGCAGCACACTCTTTCAAGGATATCATCTTACTTCCTGTCATAGAATTCATTATGGCCTTGGGAACAACAACTGAGATGCTGCCGAGGTCTAGGAGGGACACATTGCCTATAAAGAAGTACATGGGAGAGTGCAGACGTGTGTCCATCATGATGGCAGAGACAGTCACAAGATTCCCCGTTAATGCTCCCAGATAGATCACCAAGAATAGCACTCCTTGCAAAACCTGGAGCCTCTGGGAGCCTGAGACATCCATGAGGAGGAAATCTGTGAAGATGGTGAGGTTGTCCATGTCTGCCCACCTGTCTGTTCTCTAAGAATCAAAGGTTAAAGGGAGCAGAAGATGTTAGGAGAAGAATGTAGACCACTCAATAGAACTACAATGTGGCTTGTAATGAGGAACTCAGGATACAGTAAGTGGATAGAATTATCTTGAAATCTAGTGAGTGCACATTTTTCCATCTTAGTTTTCTTTACCAAACTACTGACACATATTTTATTAGTTACTGTAGTCATAAAATGAGTGAATTAAGGAATAGTATAATTAGGGTGCAACCAAAACAATCTTTTAAAAAATAAATACATTTTATTGGTACATTATATATACACATCACAATTACACTCCACATTGAGAATTTTACCAGTATATGACACAATTTAATTCTCATTTTCCCCCTCCCCTACCTACCCTACCTCCCCCCGCCCCTATATACACAAGCATTGTTTCCTTTTTTTAACCACCATTTTTTCCTTTCTTCATTATTTAACCTAAAGCCCATTACCCTTTGAATATTTACTATTTCGCAAAATCAATCATGCATTCTAGAACACATTTATAACTTCAGTTTCTCATACCAGAGAAAATATACATTATTTACACATATGACCTGTTTCTTTCACCTATGAGTATGTCTTGAAGGTATGTCCATTTGAATACAAATGATTCAATCTTATCATTCTTTATGGCAGAGTAATATTCTATTTGTATAAACAAACCCCACATCTTCTTTATCCATCTAGAGTTTATGGGCATTTGGGTTGTTTCCAAGATTTAGCTATCACAAACTGAACTGCTATAAACATGGGTGCATATATGTCACTGTGATAAGAATCTTGTAATTCTTTTGTGTATATCCCCAGCAGGTGAATAGCAGGGTGAAATGGAACCTCTAATCCTAGTTTTTTGAGGAATCTCAATAATGGTTGTACATTCCCACCAACAGTGGAGAAGAGTCCATTTTTCCCCATAACCTCTCCAGCATTTGTTGCTGGCTAATTTTGAGATAGCAGCCATTCTTTGTGGAGTGAGAGGAAATCTCAGAGTTGTTTTCATCTGCATCTCTCGAATGGCCAGTGACTTTGAGCATTTCTTCATATACTTCTTAGTTGCTTTTACTTCTTCCTCTGAAAAAATATCTGTTCATTTCAGATGCCCATTTTGAATTGGGTCTTTAAATTTAGGGGGACTGATTTTTTTTTTGAGGCAGGGTCTCACTTTGTAGTTCAGGCTGGCTCTGAGCTCACTATGTAGCCCAGGCAAGCCTCAAACTCAGCAATCCTCCTGTCTCTGCCTCCCGAGTGCTGGGATGACAGGCATGAGCCACCACGCCCGGCACTGTGATATGTGGTATTGATTGCTGGTGGGCATGAGTCTCCACGCCCAGCATTGTATGTGGTTACCGGGAATCAAACTCAGGGCCTTGTGCTTTCGAGGCAGGCACCGGAACCACTGAGCTAACCCTCCGGCCCCAGGGACTGATTTTTTAAAGCTCTTTATATATTCTGGATAGTAGTCCTTTGTCTGAGAAATTACTGATAAAGATTTTTTCCCATATTGTTGGTTGCCTTTTTGCTCTGCTAATGGTTTCTTTTGCTGTGCAGAAGCTTTTTAATAAAAAGAGATCCCATTTGTTGATTTCTTCTGGTAGTTCTCATGCTATCACCAAGTTTAGTAGCATAGCTGGATACAAGGTCAATGCTCAAAAATCAATCGCATTTTTATACACAAATAATAGATCGGTAGAGAAAGA
Organism: Thryonomys swinderianus; assembly: GCA_004025085.1. Lineage (NCBI taxonomy): Eukaryota > Metazoa > Chordata > Mammalia > Rodentia > Thryonomyidae > Thryonomys > Thryonomys swinderianus. The sequence continues at coordinate 42,875 of PVIC010010437.1, forward strand.
AATTGGGGACTCAGTCCCTTTTACAATAACACCCAGAAAAACGAAATATCTGGGAGTCAGTCTAACAAAAGGAGGTAAAGAACCTCTACTCCGAAAACTACAACACTCTGAAAAAGGAGATTGAAGAGGATATCAGACGATGGAAATACATCCCTTGCTCCTGAATAGGAAGAACCAACATCGTCAAAATGGCTTTACTTCCACAACTACTATATAGATTCAATGCAATCCTGATTGAAATCCCAACAGCATATTTCATAGATCTAGAGAAAAGCATCCAAAAATTCATCTGGAACCACAAGAGACCTAGAATAGCAAAAGCAACTCTAGGAAACAAGGACATGGCAGGGGCTATTTTTACCCAACTTGAAACTTTATTACAAAGCCACCATGATAAAAACAGCTTGGTACTGGCAAAGAAACAGATCTGAGGATTAGTGGAATAGATCAGAAGGTCCAGAAACAATGCCAGATACACTAAGCCACCTCATCTTTTTTTTTTTTTTTTTGCTTTTTGGAGACAGGGTTTTACTTCGTAGTTCAGGCTGGCCCTGAGCTCACTATGGTGCCCAGGCAAGCCGCCGCGAACTCAGCAATCCTCCCGTCTCTGCCTCCCGAGTGCTGGGATTACAGGCGTGAGCCACCACGTCCGGCATTATATGTGGTAAACCGGGGATCGAACTCAGGTCCTTACGCTTGCGAGGCAGGCGCCGGAACCACTGAGCTA
>PVIC010010438.1:0-43439 GCA_004025085.1 Thryonomys swinderianus
GGCCCAATTGACTCAATTTTATGAGATGTATGATCCACGGATTTTTTTCTCCTTCTCAACCTTGTTTGAAAATTGATGAATTCTTTTCTGATTTCATCTCTTTATTTCTTAAAATTTATTTTATTACCACATGTTTATAGTGCAGGAAGTTTAAATTCATTTGGGAAAGTAGGTACAACACATAACTCCTTGAATTTTAAAAATGCTATTCCTCTTTCCATCCACCTCTACTCATCTCTTTCTTGTCATGTCTTGCTAACTGCCACTGTAGGAAAATATTTCTTTTTTTCTTTTTTAAAATTTAATTTATTGGTACATTCTATATACACATCACAATTACACTCAACATTGAGAATTTGTACCAGTATATGACATGACTTCTCATTTTCCCCCATCCACTATCCACCCTACAACCCCCTGCCCCTCTATATACAAGCTTTGTTTCCTTTTATTTTACCATCAATTTTTTTCTTTCCCCTAAACCCCATTTCCCTTTGAATATTTACTATTTCACAATATCAGTCATGCATTCTAGAACTCATTTACAATTTTAGTTTATCATACCAGAGAAAAGATATAATATTTACACATCTGCGATCTATTTATTTCACTTATGAGTATGTCCTTAACATTTCTTTTTTTTATGTGATACATTTTTTAATTGCATTCTTTGTTGATACAATTTGCATACATCTCACAATCACACATAACATTGGGGAATTTGTACCAATATATGACACAGTCAATTCTCATAGGAAAATATTTCTTAAGTGGCCCATGCAGGGATTCCCAGGTTCCTTCTGTCTTTTTCTCCCTCTACCTGCTTCATGATCCTCAGAGTTCTGTCCATCGTCCAGTGTAAGGAGGACACAGACTGTGGAAGGGGAGGACGTCCCACTTCCTAACTGCCTCCATGCATGCTCACTCAGTCACATGACACAAACTGTTGGGGGGCAGGAAATGGGTTCTGATCAACTCCTAACGGCACCTGGCATGAGTGTAAAATGCTTTGTTCATGACGTTCAACAGATATTAACAGCTGCTTCTATAATTACGTATTCACCAAGCACAACCGCTGAAGGAACTGATGTGTTGTTTTAGCGTGGAGAAAGAAGACGTAGAGAAAATGTGATGTGGCCTCCAAGTGTGATGCATGAGAGGAAATGGACTTATTCTAAGTCCAGAGGGCAAAATTGCAGCAGTGGGTGACTGTAGCCATTTCCCATTAAGGCAGGGAAAGCTTTCTCCTAATTGGGAACAAATCCCAACTGCGGCCTTGCTTTGAAGATAGTACTGATTTACTGCATGCAAGACCCCAAGCTGTGGTCACACAGAGGACAGATTTCTGCTTTAGGTGGCACCTCCAGCTGTGGGACTCCTTAGGCCCTTTCCATGTTGCTGTTTCATTTTCCAAGAGAGACAGTGGACAGAAAGGACTTTGGTGATGTCCTTAGCAATGTGCTGATCTCTGAGACTGTCTCCTTTTAGCCAGTAGCTACACTCTGCTTTTGGAAGTATTTACTAGCTTTTTGCTCATATGCTCGCTCAGTGAAATCTCCAGCTAAGCTTCTTCTAAACTGACTGTGTGCAGGAAATGGACTCACCTGTTACCCCACCCATCCACCCACCCTCTGCTCCATCCTGAAACCTGGGAATCATCCTCGGCCCCTCCATCTCACTCACTGCCATGCTGGCCCTGTTTTCTAAATGTTTTCCGAATCCACCCACTTCCTTTCATTCTCATTTCTATCATCCTGGTAGAGACCCTATTATCTTTCTTTTGCATCCCCCCCAGCCTCTCCAATCCATTTTTCACACATGGCTAGAATAAACCTTTCAATATGCATCAGTCATATGAATCACAGCCAGATGTCAGCAGTGTAAGAAATATCACCGCTCTTTATGTTTTATGGATCACCTTTCTCTCCACTTTGAAGCCTCTCGCTTCTAGGCTGATAGAAACTTTATCTTCACGCGTTCTTGAGGTTTCCTTAGCTCCCTGGAATTGTGTCAGGCACCCTGACTTCAAGGGCTCTCCCTGGGGGTTGGCGTTCTCGGCATCTAAATAGATGTCCTCTGGCACAGTCACTGGCCCATGATGAGTGGTTCAGGATTGGGGGTGCCCCTTCCCAGGCCTCTGAGATGCGACCTCACATACCCACTGTTCTAAGGACCCGCAGACCACTGTCCTTCGTCCTCCACCCCAAAGGACTCTGGTTTTCTAATCCAAAGGGAAGCCCAGGTCTTCTCACTTCCTTCTGTTTCCTTTTCACATTTGTAAGTTCCCTTGAGTTGTTAAGCTTTTGAACATAAAAACCAGACAGTGTATTGCAACAGGGGTCTTCTTAGTTTCCTGCCTTGTCAAGTAATAAGGCAAATGGATATCTGTTTGGAAAGTGTTTTTTCTTTTTTTAGAGATACAGAAGGGAGGAAAAAAGCTGAACTTTTCAAAATTCTCCTGGGCCTAGGCACAGTCCTGCCTGTCACTCCCTTGTGTTCTTCTCCCCTCCTGTCCTGCCCGCCCGGTCCTGGAAGAATGGCTCGAGGATGTTTTTCTGGGGCCCTTTCGTGGCGCTGCTCCTCTCTCTCTTCTCCCCTCTGCTCCAGGCCTCGGGGCAGTATTGGGACCTTCAAATGCACCGGTCCTGGTCTGGAATTCTCTTCTTCTTCTGTGTGGCTTGTGTTTAGGTGTCCTGAAGCCTCATGCTTTCCCAGAGATGGCTAGAGCTAGAGTGTGTGCTTGACTGATGGCGGGGTTACACTGAGGGCACTTGGGTTAAGGGCATGAGTGCTGCCATCCCTAAGTAATCTGAATAAAATAAAAGGGGCAGGGAGGTGCTCTAAGGTCCCTTGCTGCTGCTTTTGCTGCCTCCTGACATCATGAACTATTGCCCATCTGCCACCCAAGCCTTGAAGCCAGACAATTACAGACTGAAGCCTCTACAAACTGTGAACCAAACTTAACCTTTCTCCCTTTAACTTTGAGGGTGGGTTTTTTTTTTTTTTTTTTTTTTGTCTTAGCAAGAAGAAAAGTAACCAACACATTATCATTCTCCTGTCCTGACTACCTGCTACATAAGCTGTAGGTCGGTCGGGCTAAAATATGGTCTTGACAAGAGTTTATCTCCTGTCCTGTGATTTCGAATAGCATGTATTCTTCTCTTGTTCCTACAGATGTCTTCCTATCCTAGTTTCTGTGGGAGCAGAAGGGACAGACAGCATCTTCTGAGAAACTCCACTCGGGGAAGCAGTGGACCCTAGAATAGCAAAGCTCTGGGAGCCAGGACATTGAAGCTCTGCTATTTTTAGGAGATGTATATTTGTTTTTAACACATTTGTTTCACAGACCTTACTATATGTCAAAAAAGAGAAAAGGAAAGGAAAGAAAGAGGAAATGAAAAAGCCAGCAGATAGAAGGTCAGACAGAGTTCCACAAGCCTCCAACATCAATATTTTTTTCCAAGGGGGAAAAAAGCCAACTTTTCTTAAATGAAAAGAAAACCTTGTTTTATTATCTGATGATAGCTTTATGATAGTTGTGTGATCTGGTCTATAATTTCTAAGTCGTTCTTAGACTTGTCCCTCTGGAATCTCCCTCACAGTTACTCTGGAACTAAAGCTCTACATCATGCTTTCTATGCTAAAAACTGACATCTCGGGCTCCTGGTGTGGCTACATTCACACGGCCACGCAGATGTGAGATGTGTGTGCACAGACGTTCCCACACCCCGGTGTCACACTCTTCCAGGGAACTGTATCACATGATGGTGTAAAAACAAAGTCAAGTCCTCCTGGTCCTACCACATAAATAATGCCCCAGTACTGCTAGGGGTGTCCGTCTCCTTGTCTCCTTCTTCCCTATAGGTCTTTAATGAGTTGCTTTTTCTACACTGGATCCCAGACCTAGCCCTACATATTTTCAAGGTTAAATGTAGAAATCCTGAATTTGGAAAAACAAAACAAAACAAAACAAATAAACAGTGCAGTAATACAAAAATGCCAGAAATAGTGACATTTGGAAGAAAGAATCCTCTGAAATTATAGAATTAAACATTACAAGCAGAAGATCATTTCTTCTCTATGGTAGACAAATGAGTGATCCTAGGGGCAGGGCTAAAGATTCTCCTGAAAGAAAAATGATTATGGACCTGAAATAGTCTTATAAATAATAAGAGAAGTGCAATCTCACTTCTGAAAATGTACTCAATCTAAATTCTTCCTGAAAGTGCTCGCTTCGGTAGCACATATACTAAATTCATCCTGAAGTTGGAAAATTGTGTACAAAAAAGGTTAGTATAATTTTATTTAAAAGAAAAAATGATCTAATGTCTTCAAATAATTTTTTATACGACCACTTAAAGTCTATGAAGAATCAATGAAGGCATAGAATATTTTCATGTTGTAATATTAAGTACAGATTGACCACAAATATTTACAGACTAATAGCATGAATTTAGGAAGCAACAGGTGAAAACTTACCCTTATTAAACCATGTAGCTCTGTGGTGTTTGGATTATGGCTGCTTTCCTCTCCACCTGTCTTTATGTGTGTAATGTTTGCAAGGAAGGAAAAACTTTATTTTGCCACAAAGTGTCATCTCAACCTACTGTTTTCCTTCACCTATCCACTATAGGTACTTAAAGTAAGTTAGAGTAATGTTTTAGGCTTCTCATGTGCCATAAATTGTTATTTAGTTATAAAATTAAAGAGTAAAAAATTAATGCTACAAAAAATATTGACAGACCTACTTCTATTCCTGCTGCCCTGGATAAAATAATAATACAAATTTAATTTGCCAAGGAAGAAAATTTTTATTTGTAGTTTAAATCTGGAGTGGAGATCTGGATTGCACATTCGTAGGTGGAAGATTTCCTTCACGTGTACCTCAGATAGTGAAGAAACGAATTCTGCCAGAATTGTAATACAGACCTCAGGACCACAACAGCCAGATACCGTTGGTATGAAACAGTCCTTTCTCAGCAGCTCAGTGTCACAGAATCTTGAGAACTGCTCCCGGGTTGGTGGCAGAAAGACTCACACTGCACAAACCATCAGGGCTCCAGAAAATGTCCTTTTATCATAATACTATCCGTTTTCTCAACGCTCTACACAAATGTAGTCCAAACACGTGCCGCCACTGTGGATGGATGCAGAGCATATTTGACTTAAATGAGTGATTGTGTTTAAAAAGTCATCTTGAGGGCCAGAGATTTGGTTCAGTGATTCCAGCGCCTGTCTAGCAAGCTCAAGGCCCCTGGTTTGATCCCCAGTAACCACATACAACAATACCATGAGCAATCAGTACCCCACACAACAATGCCAAGTGTGGTGGCTCACACCTATAATCCCAGCACTCGGAAGGCAGAGGTAGGAGGATTGCTGAGCTCAAGGCTTGCCTAGGCTACATGGTGAGCTCAGGGCCAGCCTGAACTTACAAAGGGAGACACCGTCTCGAAAAAAAAAAAGCCATCTTGAGTCAGACTGATTAAGATGTAGAGGCCACATCAGGGCTGCCCCTGTCTAGCAGACTCCATGAGACTGAGCCCCTGGCCCGTGTAAGTAGTCAGCCCCTCCCAATGTGACTCTCGTGTTAGAAGTCTTATTTTATGTCTCTGAAATGTTTTCTAACTTGGCTGGTTTTGGATGTGAAGTTGTGAAATCCTTTGGACAAAGGCATCATTCGCCTTTGCTTCAGAAAGAAAAGAAGAGGCAAGGATAATGTATTGTTGATAAAATGATATATGTGTGATTCTGTGCCTTGACTGGAGATGACCGGAGGCAGAGGGAAGGGAAGGATGGAACTGAGCGGGCAGGCGGTGAGCCGCAAGCGCTTCCTGGCCCGGGGCGCATGCTCACAGGCTGCTGCACTGAGGACGCTGCACTCTCCACAGGCACGCGAAGCGGGGTGGTGGGAAAGCGGATCCCTCAAATCAATGGGAAGAAGGGCGTGGCCTGGCGTAGGGGGAAGTTCAGGAGAGAAATGTCTGCTTGATTTTTAAATGGTGTCTTCCCGAGAAACTGCTCGGTGTACACTTGGACTAAACTCCAGGGTCCCAACCACGCAGTACCTGCCTTATGGGTGCCTTTTGGCCTCTGAATTCTGCACGGCCGGCATGGACTTGATTTCCCATCAGGGCTACTACCAAACACCTGCAGACAGTCAACGCCCGGCTCTCTGTCTCACTCCCGGAGTGGGAGAGCCGCTGCTGTGGGTTTCGCAGTGTCACAAGAGTCCTCTTGGGGTGGCACTTCCTGTGAGTGAAGACAGGGGCAGGAGACGCCGGCCCCACGCGGGGACGGACTACTGAAAAGCTGGCAGGTAAATCTACCCTTGTCCAGGACCGTCTGAATGTGAGGAAGGCCCGTGTCTGGGCTAGGCCATCAGCATCCACGCAAGCCCTGAACCCACCCACCTGCCCTCCTCTGGAGCTCCGCTCCGCTCCCAACACAGCAGAGTGCACCGATGCTCTTCTACACGCTCGTGTGCCAGCCTTACCGTGTGGGTCAGGGAGCGTCTTGTAGAAGCTGTGCGATGTACACCGATCCCCGCCACAGTTCAGGGTCCCCGAGCACGGCCTGGCCTCCCTGGACACGAGTTACCTCTGGATAGCAGAGGAAAGTGACGTCCGTCTCGGTCTGCCTGAGGAGTCCATGGAGGGTCTGGTGCAGGCTGGTGTGACACAGGACCTCCAACGGACTGTCCCATGGCGGACCTTTGAAGTGAGCCAGGCTGGAGCCTGGACCCTGGAGGCCGGACCCTGTGAGCTGCCGACTGGGAGGCAGAGGCAGGAGGCCATGTGAATGAGCTCCGTTAGCACCGTGCCTCACGTGATGATCACTCTCACAGCACACGTGTCTGAGGTGCCGGCTTGCCCCACAGAGCCGAGGTGTGCGGGCCAGGCCTCACCAGACTGCACTGTGTAATAACCTCGGGGCTCCCCTGTGGGCAGGGCCATTCTGCAGCCACTTTGGTGGGAAGCAAGAAGAAAACAGAATTTGCGATCTTTCTCCCCAGGCCTGCGGATGATCTAATACAAATCTTAGTCCCAGAGTTTGCAGAACCTGAGGGCAGAGTTGAGAATGAACACAGAGGCAGGAAGAATGTCCATGAGAACTATGAAAGGCCACAGGGTGAGTCCCTGGGAGCCCTGGGCGCTACATGAACAGCCTTATCACAGTGGGGGGAAGATTTTGAAGGACTGATGGTAGAAATCACTGTGAGTCTGGAGGTAAACTTATTTGTAGGAAGAAAATTTTCTCAAAAAAAGTGTCTTTTTTCCATTAATTCAATTCTGTCTCTCTGTCTCTGTCTCTGTCTCTGTCTCTGTCTCTCTCTCTCTCTCTCTCTCACACACACACACACGCACACACACACATACCACACACACAAAGCTGTTACTTTCTGCATTTCTGCTAAAATTATGTCCATAAATTTCTTTGAACTTCAATTGTAAAAACAAACCAAAAAGCCAAAAATGCAAAACTAACCAACCACACAAAAACTTCATAGGAATAAGAAGAACGCTTGTGCCCTGTGCTCGGAAGGCTGCGTCCCCACACCCACTGACAGCCTGCTCAGGGCTGGTGAGTGCACCTCGGGCCAGACTGGGATTTTCTTTCCTCTTTCCTGAGTGTCAACATCGTTCGAGGTCCTTCACGTTCGTGTGCAAGTTTACAGGTCAAAATCTGTGAGAAACACTTGTTCAGCTGGCCAACAGGATCACAGGAAGAGAGGTTCTAACGTGTCCTCCCTAGTTCCTTGTCAGAAGGTCTTTGCTCCTCCAGAACTGCTCTGTGTCCTGTGTGCGCTCCGTCAGGAAGCCCCGGGCTGAGCTCCGGGCCTCTGAAGTGTTGTGTGCTGTGCTGGGGCCTCACACTCACGGACCTGCTTGTGCTCATGGCCCTGGAGACAGGCAGAGTAGTGGTCTTTGCTTGTGACCAGCCAGCACCTGGCTGCCTTTTTCTCAGACGCCTCCCGGGCAGAGGGCTGCGCGGAGCCGAGAAGCCCCACTTTAGTGACAATAGCTTAAAACTGCTTTCCCAGCTTCATGTGCAGCTGTCACCTAGATAAGTGACTCTCGCTCCATCAGTGAGACTGAAACCAGACAGCTAATGACACAATGACACAGGGCAGCCTGGAGCCAGCTCCGGCCAGGGGAGGCGACACGCTGAGGCAGACCTGATGTCGTCCAGGGCAGTTTGCCGTGTGACTTTGGACACGGTCCCTGGCTGTACCCTGGGAAACCTATGACAACTCGGTACCCCTTTCCATGACTTGGAATTGATCTGTGCTGCTGGAACTAAGAATCTCCATGGAGGACCAGGTGCTATAATTCGTCGCCTTACGGACATCAGTGTGGAAGTTAGAGATGTTGAATTTTTACTGAAGGTCTAAAATCTGGTGAGAAATAACCTTGGGTTCAAGCCCAAGTCTGCCGGACTCCAGCACCCTTGCCCCTTCCATCCACCTCCCAGTGCCCTGGGCTGCTGCACATCACTACTGCACCCCTCAGGCCCCACAGTACGGGAAGAGGATGCGAGGCCCCAAGGCAGCACCGGCAGGAAGCAAATTAATTAGCCTTCTATCGTCCCTCAGTGGGCTCGATCTGTTTAAATCCTGGGAGAAGTGTGGAAAGCAGCATTTATCCTCGCTGTGTTGCAGCCAATGGCCACGCCCCGTTCCAGGTGACTCCAAACCTCAGCACCTTCCACTTTTATTCTTCACAAGCCCAAGGTCCACAGTGACCCATCAATGACGCCCCTTTTGCCTGTTTAATTTCACCCAATGATGTGGGAAATAAGACTGTAATCACTGAAAGCTTGGGACTAGAGAGTTTCTTTTGGCCTGATTTAATGTGGTTTGAAATGATCGTTTCCTTTTCCAAGTGGACAAAACCTCATTTTCTGTGCGTGGTGTGCAAGGGCCTAATTACGTATTTTTCCCTGTGTGAAAAACCAGCTGTCTAACACCATTGAAAGAATAACTTATTCTTCCCCCATTAACTTGAAATCTCTCTTGTATATGCCAAATTCCCACATAACTCACATGTCAAGCTGAACGTTTAAAGGTTTATATTTTATCTTTCCAGCATTGCTATCTACATTTTAATTGTTAAGTTCTAAATGTTTCATGATTTCCATTTGATTTCTGACTCTGAATTATTTAAAAGTTTAAAAAACTTTCCAAATGATTAACTTCACCAGCTGTTTAAATTATTAAAATTTCCAAACAGCAGAATTTATTATCATTTAAAGCATCTCCTGATTTTTTTAATGAATTTTTTTTTTTTTTTTGTTACTCACTGTGTAGTTTAGGCTGGCCCTGAGCTCACTATGTAGCCCAGGCAAACCTCAAACTCAGCAATCCTCCTGCCTCTGCCTCCCGAGTATTGGGATGACAGGTGTGAGCCACCATGCCTGGCACTGTGGTGTGTGGTGCTGATTGCTGGTGGGCATGAGTCACCATGCCCGGTACTATATGTGATTACTGGGATTGAACCAGAGACCTTGTGCTTGCTAGGCAGGCACCAGAACCACTGAGCTAAATCTTTGGCCCTTAAATTGAATTCTTTATTGGTGCATTTTATATACAGCTTACAATCACGGTCAACATTGGGAAATTTGTACCAGTATATGACTGGAGTTAATTCTCATTTTTACCCATATCTCTGCCCACCCTAAAACCCTCAGTCCCCTCATTACTTTCTCCTAGCCCTTTCCCTTTGAATATTTCCTATTTCACAAAATCTATCATACATTCTAGAACTCATTTATATCTACAGGTTCTCATACCAGAGAAAAGATATGGTATTTACATATCTGTGACTTATTTATTTCACTTACTAGTGTGTCTTCAAGGTGTGTCCATTTGAGTACAAATGACTCAAACCTTATCATTCCTTATGGCAGAATAATACTCCATTTTATTTTTAAAAAACACATCTTTATCCAGTCTCCAGTTGATGGGCATCTGGGTTGTTTCCAAGATTTAGCTGTCACAAACTGAGGTGCTGTGAACATGGGTGCACATATGTCTCGGTGATATGATTCTTTTAATTCTTTTGAGTATATTCCTAGCAGGGGAATAACAAGGTCAAAAGGGCCTGCTAATCTTAGTTTTCTGAGGAATCTCCACACTGATCTCCACAATGGTTGCAACAGTCTACATTCTCACCAGCAGTGGAGCATCTCTTGATTTTTATTTCTAATTGCATTCGCTAACAGTGTGGCCTTGTGGTGGAGCACTGCTTGGTCTGAGACAATAGCTATCAGGAGCATGTACTGAGAACCAAACTGGTCTGGTCCAAATAGAGATGTGCTGTATTTCATAGACTTTCATAAGAAAAAATAGTATCTGGACAGACTGATAAAAATTTATTATCCAAAGTAATCTTATTTATTTCCTTTTCTTATTTGTTTATGGTTTTCTGAGGCAGGTTGTCACCATGTAGTCTAGATTGGCCTTGGATTCACAGTGATCCTCCTGCCTCAGCCTCCCAAGGGCTGGGATTACAGATGTGCACCACCATGCCCAGTCTTTTTCATTTTTTAATGTTGCTACTAGAAACTCTAAAATTACATACATGGCTCCAGTATATTTCTATTGGGCACCATAGATATAGATTATTTGGTATTTAGGCCTTTGCTTTTGGCTTGCCGTTTGATCAGTTTCTGTAAATATTCGTATGGGCGGTGGATGCACAGCTCTGTACACACTCTTTAAGATCAAGCCTGTGGGTCGAGTTGCTCATCTTTCTGTGTCCTTACTGCTTTTTCCCCTCCTTTGCTATCAGATTATGGTTTTCAAAAGCCTGCTACTAGAAGGGTACATTTACTAAATTCTTCCTACAGTTCTATCCCGTTTGTTTTACCTATTTTGAAGTGGTATCATTAGGTGCAAATACTATATTTTGAATAAGAAAATCACTGACCCTGTGGGGTGACTCCCACCCTGCTTTTACATATATTTCTGGACTCCTATGACTCCAGGCCAACTCAAAATCCACATTTTTTTTTACAGTATTTTATGCTATTTATGCTATTTTTAAAATATTTAGAATTAAATTTTAAGTAGTTTTAGCACCTCCAATGTATTCCTATAAATATATATTTTATTTTGTTTCATCTTAATTTTGTATCTCAAAGTGGTTAATCAAACAGGCTCACATCAGTCTTTGAGATATCATTTTACTTTCAATCTTTAAATGGTTTAGTTTAGGGAGCTACAGAGTTTTAGGTGACTGTTAAAGCGAAGGCAAAACAGCTGCTCTAGCAGATAAAATAATGGGTCCTAAATGGACACGTCCTCCTCCGAATCTCCCCAATGTGACTGTTACTTCATATGGCCAAAGGATTTGCAAATAGGATCAAGCTAAGGATCTGAATGTAGGGAGATGATCTTGCGTTGCTAGGGCTGCTGGCACAGCACGAGCACTTGGAGGAGGAAGGCAGGTGGGTGGGTCGGGCTGCGGAGGATGAGCTGTGGGCACAGGGGTGCTGCCTGAGAGGAAAGAGGGAGAGAGAGATCAGCGTAGGAGCAGAAGCACCAGCCATGCAGCGACGCTGGCTCCAGGCTCCGGAGCGGGGCAGCAGGGCTCCCGAGGTGGGCAGGGAGGACAGGCCCACCTTGGCGGGGCACAGCCGGCCTCACCACCATGGGAACCACCCCAAAGGAACAGTGTGAACTGCTAAGCTCCCAACGCTGGAGTGATAACTCAGTTGTAGCAAGCTACAGTTTTCTGGTAATTGAAAACAGCAGTGCTAGGAAACTAATGTAACCACTAAGAAATATATTTTAGACAAAAGGAAATAGGCAAACTGAGTTCAATATAATAAGATCATAGTGGCTAATAATAATGATGCAGCGAGTGAATTGTCACAAGGTTATTTCAATCTGAAGATAACATTCTATCACCTTTCCCCCCATTTCTTCTTTCTTTTCATCCTCTTTTCCTCTTCTTTCTTTTCTTTTTAATATGTTTTCTTTACATTTTCACCTAAGGATTTAGAACAGTCTGGTATGAAGCAGAGATCTGAGAAATATTTATGGACATTGTTGATTACATGAGCAAATGAGTAACAGATTTTATGTGACTCTGATTGTTGTTCTCTGGTAGAATAATGTCTTCCTTCAGAGTTATTTTTAAGATTTTGTATCTTTGGGGTTTTGCTAGACCTGTGGTGTGTCTAGTTCCATGTTAGTTCTTATTTATCCTCCTGGATTTACTTCCCATTATAGGGATTCCTTCCATGTCAGAAAACTTTCTAGTTTTTTTACCCTGTCAGCTGAGAATGAGATAATTTTCTTGCAGTTTGAAATGTTTAAGTGCATTTTTAAAATTTGAAGTGTGTGTGTGTGTTTTCCCCTAATTTAACATGAAAATGGGAAACAGAGAGGTCACTGATGCTGTAGTGTCAGCGTCCTGGGACAAAATATGCAATTTAGAGAACAACATTCGCCCGCAGGCCGTATTCTGAGGCATGCGATTCCCTAAAATAAACACTCACAGAGTTTAGGTTGCAAGTCAGCTGGCCCAGGAAACACTAAAACTCCTCCACATTTCAGGAAAGTTCCCTACTCTCTGTAGTAAACTGAGTCTGAGTAAACTTAATTTTATAAATTTCTTATCTGAATGAAGACTGATGAGTAACCGAGGGTTCTGCATTCTTGAAGCTGTTGGAGGATCTCATTCTGATGACTTCCATTAACTGCTAATGAAACACAGGCCTCCAGGTTTCAAGTGTAATCGTAACAAATGCCCCACTCAATGAAGTCAAGGTTTGGGATAATTTAATCATGCACCAGTCCTTCTATTCTTTATTTCCAGAAAGTATGCATATGCTACATTTTTGTTTTCTATTCTGCATGTTTCTTAAACTCTCTAACATTTTCTATTTTTCAGTTTCTGCTGTGGCTGGATGTGTGTTGTGTTCCCCAAAGGTCTGTGTGCCAGAAGCTTCGTACCCCATGTCGTGATGGAAAGGAGGTGGTGAGACCGTGGCACCTTGTAGGAGGGGACAAGGTGCCTGGTTGGCATTGCTCTTGGAAGGGCTAGTGGGGACTTGAGTTGTTTGCCTGAGAGCAGGTGGTGATAAAATGATAAGAAAGCCCTACTCTGCCCTCTGGCTTCGTGTCTCACCATGGAATTCCTCCCTTCCACATTTTCTCTGCTGAGATTTCATGAACCGGGGGGTGACCCAGCAGAGGAGGGAGCCCTCTTCATAGGCAAAGCAGAGGGACTGACTGGTCTTGGACTTTCAGCCTTCAAAACTGTAAGCTAAAAAAAATCTCTCTCCTTTGTGAGGACCCAGCTTCGGGTGTTTGATAGAGCAATGAAAAATATACTAATGCAATCTCTCTGTGTTATTATTTAGATAATTTCTCAAACTTTATCTTTTAGTTCATGAATACTTTCTTCAGTGGTGGCTGGTTGGCTTTTAATACAGGTATTAAGTTTATTTTTAATTATTATTTATTTTTAATTTATTTTATTTTTAGGAGCTTTAGTTTTGTTCAAATCTTTTAGTTAATTGTATTGGCTTCTATTATTTTCTCATGATTTTAATTCCTTGCTTTATTTTTTTAACTGTGGTAAATTATATTAATTTTCAGGTGTTTTTTTTTTTTTCTGAGATAGGGTCTCGCTTTGTAGTTCAGGCTGGCCCTGAGCTCACTATGGAGCCCAGGCAAACCACAAACTCAGCAATCCTCCTGCCTCTGCCTCCCGAATGTTGGGATTACGGGTGTGAGCCACCACACCCAGCACGGTGGTATGTGGTATTGATTGCTAGTGGGCGTGAGTCACCACACCCAGCATTGTATGTAGTTATCGGGATTGAACTCAGGACCTTGTGCTTGCAAGGCAGGCACTGGAACCTCTGAGCTAAATCTCCGGCCCAATTTTCTGGTTTTTAAAAAAATTGCTTTTTAATCTTATTATATCTGCTCTCACTATGCATATTTTGCCCATTGCTTTTAAATTTTTTAAGGAGGGAGTCCTCATTTTCGAGGGTTGTAGAAACAGAATCCAATACAGCTCAGACTATGAGAGAATTCTTCTCTATGGTACAATTTTATCAAGTACCCTTAGAACTTCATAGGCCCAAGACCAGTTTTTATACTGAATTTTCAGATTTTCATTCCCAAAGCACATAGCAATATAAACTTAAGCTTTGAGTTTCAGGTATTTTTACTGGAAGTCATTTGAAACTTCTTACTGTCTTTCTGCTGTTGACAAGTTTGCTTTTAAAATGTATAGGGCAAGGAGGTCTCAGCTTTATGGAGAGTTCTAATTGCTTTTCTGCCTATGCAGAGCCATGTAGCTAGTACCTGTGTGGCACATACACCTTGCAGAGTAGAAGATGAAAGCAGTGGACATCTTCCTGTGCTCCATTTAAGTCTGGGTGTTTTCTCCAACAAGCAGGAATATTTATAGATACTATGTTAAATTGCTGAAACCAATAAATTAATAACAATGAATAATACCTTTCACAAGTGAGCTTTTGGTTTGCGTCTAAGGATGGATAGAAAAGAAATCACAGGTCTCTGGTTGGATTACAGAGTCTTATTTTCTGACCAATCAGAAAATTCTGGTTGGATTACAATCTTACTTTCTGACCAATCAGAACCCCTGACCAATCAGAGTAGAGCCCGTGACTGCATAGAAATCTCACCCTGGATGTGCAAAGGTCCAACTCTAACCTGTGTTTTTCATCTAAGATGAGAAGGAAGCACTTTACTTGTCCTAAAGTGAGGCTATTTCCATCTGCCGTTTCCATAGGTGGGTAAAGGTAGAACTTGAAGACTTTTCCTCACCACTTTTTTCTAGCCCATACACTTCACCAAAATTCTGAGTAGCCTGCGTAAAGCTAAGTGTTTTGGTTTTTCTCCTTTTCTTTTCCTCTTCTTCTCCTACCCCTTCAATCTCATGAAAAGTTTGTGATTTTCTAAATTCACCTTAATACATTTTTTTTCCTTTACCTTCCTCCACTTTGTTCCTTTCTCTCTTCTTGCTCTCCTGAAGTTCTGAACCCAATGTCTGCGTCTAATTAAATGACCGGTGCACACTGGGAAAAAAGAAATTATTGCAGTCCTTCCCAAAGCCGCCTTTCTCTCATGTGTACAGTCTAGCAGAATATAATAGCTTTTCTTACTGACCCTTGTTGTTTTACCATATATTTCTATAGTATCTGGTCTCAGAAATGAAAGGAACCTTAATCATCCCTTCAACCAGAGCCACTGGATTCTTGCTATTTGTTTCAAAAAGCAACAGTTTAAAAAAATAGCAAAGCCAGAAACTAAGTCCATTAGCTTTCACTTTTTCTAGCTGTGTGTAAGTTACTAATTATAACAGAGAAGTCATTCCTAAGGAATTACTAACTTTCAAATGATATGAGATAATTATTCTCTGGAGAATCAAGCAAATTTGTAAAACAAATACACTTGAAATTTCAGACATCAATCTCTTTTTCTTTTTTCTTTTTTTTTTTTAACCATAGCCTGGGAACAAGGGAACTATGAAATATAACTTTACCCGAAGGTCCAGAAAATGACTACATGAAAATAATTTCCCATCTGCCAACAAAAAAGACAGAAAAAAAAGGAGAAAAAAATCAAACTTTATTTTGGTATATAGCTGATTACTTGTGCAGAATGTTTTGTTTAAATAATAAAAACTCCCTGGAGGGCAAAAAAAAAAATCATTCTCTTTCTAAATGAAGAGTTTTAAAAATAATTTCAGTTTGTATTTTAGGAAGCACTGGCTCTGTGTTAGTCAACAATGATGACTTAAGATAGTCTGGTGTATAACCAAAAGAACGCCAGGCCAGGCTTCTTCAGTACACAGCATCTGAAGCCAGGCCTCCCAGTTTCCCTGTAAAACATGCGTGGAGCTCTCAGAAGAGGTAGAAATTACCAAATAGTGGAACTCAGTAGTCAACCCACAGACCAAATCTGAGAATTGCTTTAGGTTCAAGATAAATTACTGTATATTTAAAATTAATAGCCCACCTCTGTCAACAAGGCTTATTGAAAGAGAAAAAGATTGTTTTCCTTTGGTACTAAAACCTTGGAAACAGTCCCTTTCTGCAGAGTTCCCCAAACTGATATGTCTGGAAGTTTAATTCCTAAGAGATGTTCTTCTAGAAAGGGTCATGTAGCCAAAAGTGTGGGTACTTCTCCAAAATGTCTCCTTTTGTGTGTCTGTGTGATGCAGGAAAAAAAATCAGTGATCTGAAAGTTTCTGAGAGTTCTTGTGAAATAAAAATGTGCTTCTATTTGGTTAGCTCAGAGCTTCTGGAATGTACTAAACCACACAGCCCCACCTTTGGTGTAATAAAACCCATCAATGTCCAGAGCACCACAATCCAAGAAGTGTACTTGGGACACCCACCTGGGTTTGTAGCTACACAAGTGCTACTTTCTAAATGCCAGAAGCTCTCTTCCCACCTCTGTTTATATAAGCTTGAGAGAAAATTGTTTAAAAGTGACTAGGCAAAGGGTCTGGGGGAGATCAGAGTAGAAAAAAGGCCTCAACGACAAGGTAGGTGAAGATACAAATAAAGCAGTATATAGTGAAAGTGAAAAAAAAGCAGTAAGTTATGGAAGGCATATATAGGGTCATATATTCAGCAAATATAATTTAAATGAAAATTTAAAATATTTAAATGAAGCTAGTTATTCTAAACTTTCCCTGGAAAAGTGAACAAGAAAAAACAGGCAGAAAAATGTGAAAAAAAAAGCATATTAAAGGGAAATAGACTCAACAGTTTGGCTTCTTTGCATAAAGACTACATGGAAAACCAGGTTGTTCTGCCACATAGACAGATTGCACACGATGGAGGAAAACAGAAAATCCAGATATGACCCAAAGTGCTTAAGAGAATTCAGGATATAACACATATACCTTCTCAGATTAGTGGGAAGAAACAACTAACCGTTGTTTGAATGCGCAGGTGCCAGAGTGCATCTAAGCACCTCCCAGGTTCTTATAAGTTTGCACACAGCCTCTGCAGTAAGAATATTATTAATTTCCACTTACATGAAGAGCCTGAGGGTAAGTACATGAGCAGAGCCTGGATTCCACCTGAGGCTCTAGACCCTGTAAACTTTTCCACTCATCAAGCTTTTAAATGGAAATGTTTGCCAAATCATTACATAATTACTGTCAAGTTAAAAAAAAAAGAAAAGAAAAAGAAAGCCCTAAAGGATAGAAAATGACTTCAAATTGCGTGCATTTACACAGTTGCATATTTATTATTAGATAACATTAAACATTACATAATATTTAATCTATATTATAGAGATAATATAGTATATAGATATAATTGCATATCTATATATCTCTATATGATATATAATGTATATCTACCTATATATATGAAAATCCTTAGAAGGGAAAGTACCAACAAGTTGGCAGTTGATAGTTTGGGAATTACAGTAGACTTTAATTCTTTAAATTAGACTTTAATTCTAATAGTTTTAAAATTTTCTATAATGACATTTCTTTTATGATTAAAAACAAGAATATTAAGAAAGATTTGGAGAGAAAAGACTGATATTAAAATAAGTTTTCTTCACTTATGACTTGGATTGTAAAGTTTACATTAATTTTTAGAACAAAATATGAAACTTTACCAATATCTGACTTCTTGCTCCTAGGGGCAACTTAGGTAAAGAGTTTGAGAAGCCCTGGGGTAAGTCTTGCAATGGTGAGATCAGGTATCAAAGACAATAAAGGTAATCTGAGCCTAGAACTCTGCCCTGTGATACCAGATTAATGTATCAGTTGAAATAAGGGTCGTAAACTCTATTTTCTGAAGCATGTCTGGGAGACCCAGGTTTTTCTCTGCCAAACAAACTGTAGCTAAGGCAACCTGATGAGTTCTACAACTCTTAGTATCCTTCAGGTCTAACCTAACAGGGTTACAACAGGAAGAGATTACTGAAAGCCTTTGGGTTATTTTCTCTGTTGCATAGGCAACTATTGTAAGAAAGTGTGGTCGATATAAATTTCTGTTTTGGTAAAGACAGAGAGAAAGAGGGTGACTACTGTACTATCTCAAGGTTATTTTGCTTCACAGTGATGTTGAAATGTTACATCCCAGGGAGGCCATTTGTGGTCTCTGTGACTGGTCCAAGCAGAGCCAGCAGCGTGTTCTCTGCCTCCCTCACCCACCAGCGATGGTACTGAGGACGCTGTGTCAACTCTTGCCTCCTGCCCATCTCTCTTCTCAGGCCGCAAGGTCTTTGGACACCTGACATCTCTCTTTCTCCGAATCCCACCTTTTGGCGGGAGGGAACAATTAGTACTTCCTCAAAGAGCGAATTGAAGAATTAGTACCCTTAATTCCACAAGAGAATGGCCAGTAGGAAATTCAGGAGTACCACAGAATACTGATGAAGACTAGCGACAAACTCAGAAGTCATAAAAATACCACATTTCTTCAAAACTGGCTACAGAGAGCCCCTCATGGAAAGCTTTTGCCTTTATGATGGTGTGAAAGTAAGATGCACCCAGTAGGAGCATTCGGGTTTTCATTTTGGCCTTTCCCCAGGCCGTGGTATGTGGGGTGACATTTCCTCGTGATGCTACCAGGAATGATGCGGTCACAGGGGCAATAGACTCTGCGGTGGACTCCGCTAAGCTGTGGTGTTTAGTCAGGTGTCTAAATACACTTTTTACCTATGGTATTTTTAGTTTACAGCGGGCTCACTGGCATGCAGTCCTGTGGTAAGTTCGGGAGTATCTGTAATTCAAAAGCTGTTTTCATTTGCATATACTGTGTATTATATGCATTGAGCATCGGAAGTAGGCAGATATAAGCGTTTTTTAGGTGAAAAATGTGAAGCTCAGAAAGATTTAGCAGTTTGTCTAGCAATGCTGAGCAAGGAGATAAAAACAGTGATAAGAACCAATGCTTAATGGAGCACATACTAAATAACTTGCTTGCACGTGTCACCTCTTTGAACCTACTCAGAACTCAGCTGGATTTTATCCCCTTTAACCTAGAAGAAGAGGGAGGAGCTGAGCTTCAGGGAAAACGAATGGGCCCCAGGGCCCTCGGGTTCCCTGGGCAGTCCCCACCCAAAGCCCAGTGCTGTTCCCAGCAAAGTGGCTCACTGTTCTCGTCTACCGTCTCTGTGGCTTCCTCTGCGGACCTGGTAGATGTTGGACAAGTGTTTAGTTAAAGTGTGTAAAGCAGTAGGTGGGATGCCTTAGACATAGTGCTCCTTTTTATGGATTTTGAGCTAGGCAGAAGAGTTGATGAGCACCACGGGCACTTTGTCAGTGGAGAAGAAATTTAAGAATTTCTCGGGGGGGGGCCTTACTTTTAAATTAATAGTAATCATATGCTTTTCCCATGGTGTGTTGCAGATGGATAAAACAGGAAAACTTCAGAAGTAATTTGAAAAGTTGAGCCTTGTGTGCAAGTGTGAGATGATTCTCAGTGGGGAATATCACCCTGTGACCTCAGCCCCTTTGCTTTGGTCGGCCTTCCACTAGGTACCTCACCCCCCATTCTTACCTGGCCACTGGGGAGCAGAAGGGGTACACAAAGCTCGGCCAAATCACAGTTAATTTTTCTCTGCACTAATCTATACTTTGACTATTTTCATTGCACAGAAAAGTGTCAGGAGATCGAGTGACACACAAGGACGAGAGAAAGGGTTTTCCTCCTAGTGTTCAACTCATAGTGCTCACCCACATGGCCTCTGGTTCCTGGCAGAAGTGGGACGCTTCCACGTTTGGTTAAAGATGACCGGAGAGGGGAGCTGATGGGGGGCCGCAGATGCATGAACCCTGGTGTGGAGTTCTGGTCAGGGCCCAGGCATGATCGGGGGAGGGAGCTCTGGCTGCTTTTATAACCTCCCTAGGGCACCAGAGGACCGAAGTTTTGAGCTGAGAAACTGGTCCTATTAGACCTATGGGTGAGTCCTCTCTCAGGAGATACTGTTAGACCTTCAACTAAAGGACGCTTCTCTGTACACAGAGAGGGAAACAAGCATTTTTAATGCAAGTCCAGAAAGTTTGAATAGCAGCCTGCAGTTTCTTTTGGAAGTTCTTAGACTTCCAAAGGTGTGAGCCTGCAGCTAGCTTATGTGGAATAAGCACGTGCTCACACCGTATCTCACATAGGAACAATTGGTGCAGTGAAAGTCTTTGTTCCAAGATGGAAAGTTCCACCAAGTGCCTAGTACCAGGGGATCTTTGGGTCCCCAGGGGGGATTTTCCTGAAAATCCCCTATATCAACCTTTCTTTTTAAATAACATCTCTCTGTGGGAATTGTAGGCTCAATCCCATGTCAGTAAACAGTCCCCTAATAACCCTTCATGGCACAGTGATGGCTTTTCCCCAAAGAAAAATGCTGCCTGCGAGCATGTTTTATCGAGGCGAAGAGTCAAGTCATAAAACATCCACCCTCACATCTGAGAGCTTGCTTGCTAAAACACTATTTATTTGTACATAAATATTTGTCTTTCCTTTGCAGGGATGTATTTGCTTACATATTCAAATGGAACATATGTGTAAATTTTAAATGTCTGAAGTGTTATAATGGGAATGCAGATTAGGAGCAGATCACTTTGGCTGCTGGATTTTTCAAATATGCTAAACAAGTTGTTGCTTTATGCAAAGAATACATACAAATACATTCCCTGTAGTAAAGGTTAACAATTGCATAAAGCTATAAATATTAAAAGATGACAGACTATAAAACTCTTTACTGTTTTTGTCACTTTGTGTAATAAAGTTAATTTTTATGCCTGTGTGTTAGGTTTATTTATTATGAAAATAGTTTCTATTCACTTGATATCAGAGGAGAATTATAATTAAAACTACTATTTGTGGGCATGAGTATAGTAAGTGCTTCAGAAGGACACTGAAATGATGAAAAGTCATGCAAAGCCATGTGTGTTTATCTGGACTACCACTTCTGAGGTCTCTGAAAATGTGGATTTTTTCCTTTTACACTCCCCGTCATCATAGTCTGTTCATTTTTTCTTTAGAATTACTGAAGAAGAAATATTGTGCTTGGTTCCTGACTTTCACTGACAAAGCATGTATGTTTCCCAGGTAGACATGTGTCTCTTCTCATTACTCTGGGAGAAAAGTTGAAGTAACTTCTTGAAGGGAACACAGAGGTGGAGTGGTTCTTTTGCTTCTTTGCTTCTTTTTTCATTGTTTTTCCTTCACGGCCTCTGCAGACTGAAGCTGACTTTCTGGGAACTGCGCAGTACTGCTAAGACACTGAGGTAGATTATGAAAATGATATGCATAAAAAGTAGACAGAAGTGATCTGTACTGTGCTTTCATAAGGAAAGATATAAGCGGTCTTGTCAGAGGATGTTTGGATATATCCATTCATTATGCTCTTTTCTGTCAGGTGTTGATAACCATCTCGTTACACTTAAGTTTGAGCTTAAACTTGGAATGTAGGACATAAAAAGAAGGTGCTGAAAGCAACTTTAAAACTTCTTTATGTCTGTGTTAAAAATAATTAAGTGGAACAGAAGAAGAAAAGAAATGCTGTTTCCTTCATGTCAAATCAGCTTACCAAGGGCTCCGACACAAAATGGAAACCAGAGAGGAAGTGCCACTGAGCCTGAGAGAGAGAGAGACAGACAGACAGACAGACACAGACAGACAGAAATAGAGACAGGGAGACAGAGAGAAAAATACACTTGGCACTGGTTCATTGGGCACCTTTCCGGCGGTGCTGACAGGAATTTCGTGTGAAATTCTAATGGTTGAACATGAGCTGCAGTTAGCTTCGGGCAAGTCATGGGAAATCTACTTACATGAGAAGATGAACAAATTAGATTTCAGAAAATTTGGATCTGATACTGTGGGTCTGACCAACCAAGTGAGCACGCTATGTAGTAAGAAGCTGTGTTACTCTTCACTTCCGGCAGGTTTGGGAAATCGGAAGTCGTATCTTGTGTCCATCAAACCCTCTCGCACTTACAGCTAGGAATTTGACATCACCTGGAAACAAACATTGTATCTCAGGAAGGAGCCATCCATACACCTCATAACGTGCAGGGCATGGCTATCTAGGGGCGGGGCCGCGTGAGGCAGCCGGAGCTGA
Source organism: Thryonomys swinderianus (assembly GCA_004025085.1). NCBI lineage: Eukaryota > Metazoa > Chordata > Mammalia > Rodentia > Thryonomyidae > Thryonomys > Thryonomys swinderianus. The sequence goes on from PVIC010010438.1 coordinate 22,091, forward strand.
GGCAGGGAGAGGCGGCCCCGGGAAGCGTGGGGCTCCTCTCCACTGGCGCGGCGCTCACACGTGCTGCCCAGGTCCAAACGGTTGAACCGAGCGTGAGAAAAACGATTTTATTGCATGTTAGAATCCTCCGTAACCAAGAACAGTCTGCGGCGGGGAAAGTTCCTCACTACTTCTCCCATCATCTCTTGATGTCGTTTCTGGTGCAGGGCAAGCGGAGCAAGAAAGACAAATCAGAGGGAAAGTGCTCTGTGTCTCGAGATGCTGTATTTCCTTACGGTGTCAGCAGCACTTTTTAAATTGTTACTGCCGGGCATGGTGGCTCACGCCTGTCATCCCAGCACTCGGGAGGCAGAGGCAGGAGGATTGCTGAGTTTGAGGCTTGCCTGGGCTACACAGTGAGCTGAGGGCAAGCCTGAACTACAAAGCGAGACCTTGTCTCACCAAAAAAACACAAAAAAACACAAAAAAACCTGTTACTATCTTGAAACAAGCTAAGCATAAGAAAAGTCCTGGAGCTGGGATGTGGCTCAGTGGCAGAGCCCTGCCCAGCAGGCACAAGGTCCTGCTTTCTATCTCCAGCACTACAGAAAAAAGTTTAAAGAAATAAGGAAAACAAGAATAAACAACAGGATTACTACCACTGAGTACTGACGGATGTTAATGTTTTGCTGTTTTTGCATCAGTTCGTTACATGTAAATAAATTAGGAGATTTCTGTGGGTGAAGTGTCCTTTTCTTTCCTCTCCTGGAATATTTGATATGACTTCAGAAGGGATTTTTCATTTCTGTTTTTGAGACAGGGTCTCATTGTGTAGTCCAGGCTGGCTTTGAACTCACGGCAATCCTCCTGCCTCAGCCTCTAGAGTGCTGGGATTAAAGACGTGCACCATCACATCAGGATCAAAAGTGAATTTTAAAAAGAATATAGTAGGTATAAAATTAGATAGGGAGGATTACGAATGCTGTCTTCAGGGAAAGAAGTTAGGCATGTTTCACATAAGCACTGGCTGGCCCACATCTCTACCGTAGGTGCCACCGGGAAGGTTGGTTTAATGCAACCACAAAACACGTGAAAGCTGCATAGCACAGGCTGAGCAGCGGCCCCACCGGCACGCGCAGTCCTGGGGACTCGGCCATTTGTTTTAATGACTATGGAGATGGGCTTGGTAAGTTCTGTGTACTCATTACTGAAAGGTTTCCCTGCTGTTTCATCCACCTCCTACAACTCTTGGAATGTGTCAGACCAGGTTAGAAGACACAACAAACAGGTCTATACTTGATGAAGTCAGTAAAGTTTTGAGCTTTAAAGAGTATCAAACTAAAAAGACCACAAGAGAAAAAAATACGGTGCTAATGGCGAATCTGCCCTCTTAATTTAAAAGAAAATAACCATAGATGGGCTTTCAGGTTGCAAAAATGGCCCAAGCTGTACAAATTTTCCCACTCCTTCTGCTTCATGCCTGTCTGACAAGAAAATTGCTGGTTGTAATCCGACATAAAGCAATTACCAAATAGAGATGTGTCATATTTATAGTCTGTGCTCAGTTACAGGAATAGCCTGCTTGCAGCATCGAGAAAGTTGCTCAGAATTGCTTTCTTTAGTGTTTTGTGGAATTGAAAGAGTCCCAGAGAAGCAGATTAGCCCAACCTGCATTATATGGCTCTAGTTGTGCAAGTGCTGGGTGACGGAGCTCCACGCGCCTGAGCCCGTCTTGCCAGCAGCTGCATGAACAAATCAATTGCCCCCGAGGCCATCAAGAACAGGAGCTGTTTCTTCACATCTGAATCCCATGGCGTGGCACTGAGTCCCTAGTCTTGGTCTGCTGCTTTCAATACTCTCCAAAGAGGTCTTTGGATCCAGCCAAATTTGGTCGCATGCAGTTCATCATTGGCCTTCCACATGCTGCTTTTCTTTTTTTTTTTTAATTGAATCCGTTATTGGTGTGTTTTATATACAGCTCACAATCACGCTCAACACTGGGGAATTTGTACCAGTATATGACATGAGTTAATTCTCATTTTTACCCATTTTCCTACCCACCCCACAACCTCTCACCCACTATATACGTGTGCTTTCTTTTTCTTTTCAAGTCATATTTATTCTTTCCCCTACTCCATTCCCTTTGAATATTTCCTATTTCACAAAAATCTATCATACATTCTAGAACTCATTTACATCTACAGGTTCTCATACCAGAGAAAAAATATGGTATTTACATATCTTTGATCTATTTATTTCACTTATTAGTGTGTCCTCAAGGTGTGTCCATTTGCACATAAATGACTGAACACGTGCTGCTTTTCTTTCTCTGCAGTCATCTCCTGGGGACTTCAGCCAGTCTCTGGTTTCAAAGGCCTGTGTGTCTGTGTGTCTGTCACTCTCAGGTCACATCTGCACCCTCTCTCTCGGGTACCTAACTTGTGGCTCTTGCACTGTGACCTCAGATCCGCATCGCCTGAGAACTTGTTACAAGTGCAGACTTTGGCTCCGCCTCAGGCCTACCGAATCAGAATCCGCTTCCTAACAGGATCCCCAGATTCATGTGCATGTAAAAGTCTGAGAAGCGCTGGTCTGCCTCCCGGCTGGAGGCCTAGCACATTCTACTCCTGATGTGATTTACTTCAGGGAGCTGTTCTGTTTTATTAGAGGCCCTGCATGGCCAGGCACTTCACACATGTGAACGAATAGGCACAATGTGTTCAGTTACATCATGACAGCCTACTGCGTGTGAAGCTGGGGAGGAAGAAGGTGGCCGGCTCGTGGGGCCAGCACTCATGGGCAGAGGCATCACTGCCAAGTGCTTGGTTATATATGCCCGCAAGTGGCACTTGGTGACCCATTCTAAGTAGAGCCATGATATGTTTTAGGGTGTAAAGTAATGCTTTTGCGAGATGCTTCCACCAATTGATGCTACAACAATCTCACCCTTTTCTGGTTTATTCAAAATTTGAATTTGTCCAAGGAGCCAATTAGAGTTGCTGCTCCATTTGTCCTGTTCTAAACTGGACATCTATACAATAATTGGGGCATAGCCGACGCTTTTCCTTAAAATATGTGTTTACCATTGTCAGCCTGGGCTGATATCAGATCACACTGGGCCTACTTCTCTCAACATTTGTGTTTCGCTCTGAGATGGGGCATTTCCTATTCAATTTTCTAGTTTTGTTCCTGTATCTGATTCTCATTTAGGAGGCTTTCACAAGGCCCGCAGGCTTTGTGAAAATCAGTGGGCAGTGAATTTGCCTCTCAGACAACCTCCGAGTGGCTCTCATTTGCATCAGAAACTGAAAACAAGGAAGTGGAAGTGGTAGTGGGGGGACCCAGAGGGCTCGCAACCCCGGGAGGGCTCCCGCCTCGGTAGCCGAGTCTCTGCCACTTACAGAGAGCAGGAAGCTGCTCTGAAATGATGCCATGTCAGGGATCTAGCTCAGTGCTTCTGGCATCTGCTTTGAAATGAAGCCTTGAAGTAGCACGAGCTTCACTTTTTAAAAATTGTGCTATGTTCCGATGTTTACTGCCCATATAAACAAGTCTCCAGTCGAAATACCACTTCTTATTTCTCAATTTATCTCCGAAGACCAGTACCGAGCTTCACAGCATGGTTTCCCAGAGGCGCACGACGATCATCCGGGAGCTTGTTAAACACCTGCATTCCCGAGACCCGCCTCTGACGCTGAGTGTCTAAGGGCCCCTGAAGAACAAGCATTTAAAATCCACTCTCCCAGGGATTCTTCACTGATTCACCTTCCATACATGTTTATTTCTGAAAGTCTTTTTACAAGGAAAATTCCTGGAGCTTCTCTCTTCTCACTCATTTATTCATTCAAGAACTAAGCAAGAAAACAAAGATCAATAGAATGTATTCTCCAGCCTGGGGATGCAGCTCAGTGGCGCCACACCTGCCCCGCAAACACAACATCAAGTTCAATCGTCACTACCGGGAAGATATAAATAAAATAAAATAAATAGAGCTCCCACCTCCAGGGAGGTCATAAGCGCTACAGCACATAACAAGGCGCACAGCAGGCTCTGGTGTGGACCTCTTCAGACACTAACCCAACAGTGCGGTCCTGTTTGAAAGAAGTAGTATCCTACCGATTTTTAAAATGTATCCAAAATGAAAGTCTCAGTTTAGAGTGGATGGTATGCCACATTAACATGATACACATTTTTAAAGACAGAGCCAGAGTAAGCTTGAAGTTTTCACAGTCATGGGCACAAAACTGGCACTGAACGTCTGGTGGACAAATTAATGAATAGAAATGCCTATAAATCTGTAACACAGGCAAACGAGAGGGCGTTTCCTATCTAGCCAGGAGTGGACAGGGCTGGCGGAAGCAGCGCCGTTCACCTGGTCCTGTGAGACTTCCCGCCCCTCCCACCGCGCCTCTGCCCTCAGGGACGGCTCCACCTCCCTCCAGCTCCCTCCACCTCCTGGGCTGTGGCCTGAAATGCTCTGAATTCCTCTGGTGCCCTTTCTACTCTCATCATCAGCTTTGTGGCCTTCAGGGTTTGGGTTTCTTTTTGTTCTGCTTTGCTTTGTTTATTGACATCTCTGTTTTTTTTACAAATGCAAAGTACTTAATATTAATATTATTTTTCCAAGCAGGGCATAATATCTAATATTGGATTTTCTACCTTACTAAATCGGGCTTTATGTCAAGTACGATTTTTAGGTCCGGATCTAATTTTCTGGAAAGAGTTTAAATCTGACCTGGTGGAACTTCAGGTTGAAAGCCTTCTTTTTTTTTTTTTTTTTTTTTTTTTTGAGACAGGGTCTCGCTTTGTAGTTCAGGCTGGCCCTGAGCTCACTATGTAGCCCAGGCAAGCCTGGAACTCAGCAATCTCTGAGTGCTGGGTGACAGGCATGAGCCACCACACCCGGCACTGTGGTATGTGTTGCTGATTGCTGGTTGATTGTTGGTGGGCGTGAGTCACCATGCCCAGCATTGTTGTATGTGGTTAGCGGGATCGAACTCAGGACCTTGCACTTGTGAGGCAGGCGCTGGAACCACTGAGCTAAATCTCTGGCCCTGAAAGCCTTCTTAACAAAAACAAATACATAAATAATAAAATCTAGCAGTAGTCTTTGTGCTATCCAAATTCCCATATTGAAGCCAGGCATGGTGATGCCCACCTGGAAAGCCTGTACTCTGGAGGCTGAGGCAGGAGGATTGGTGTAAGTTTCAGGCCAGCCTAGGCTACAGAATGAGTTCAAGTCAGCTCAAACTATCCAGAGGGACCCCATCTTAAAAAAAAAAAAAATCCCAGTTGAACCAAAAATAAGTAGTATTTGTGTCAGTTTTGTTTATTTGTGTTTCGTTATGTTCTACTCGGTTTTCCAAATAACCGTATTCTCAGTGTCATATTATAAATGGCAAGTGGTAGACAGGACACACCTGACCGCACATCCGGGGTTTTAGTAGTCGAGGTGTAAGCAGAGCTGATCTCTCCTGAAGGCGTCTTACGTCTGAGGAATCTGGCTCATTACTCATGAGCTTTGTTAACCAGTATTCATGAAATAGGAATATTGACATGACCATTGCAGCCCTCTTAAGAAGCTTGAGATAAAACTACTCAAGACAGTTGCTCTCCGGCCAGTGTCTATGAAGCAGGATTAATGCAACCCAGCTAACTGCGTCTGACAGCTCAGGACACCTGAAGAAGTCAGACCTTTTAACAAGGAGGCCAATACCTCACAAAGAAAGTGTTTTGGAAAATTGTGTGACCACTCAACATGTTTATTTCAACTAATTTTGAATAGTGAAAAAAATAAAAATAATAAAAAAGTCAGAGGATAAAATAATTTTAATAATAATGTCACTGCTAATAATAACAACAAGCTTTAGTTAAATGGAGCCCTGCACTCTACTGATGCCTATTCATTCATTATATCCTGACATATTGTAGATAAGACAGTGTGCAAAAAAAAAAAAAAAAAGAAAGAAAGCCAGACATAACAGCATATATGATTCCAGCTGCACAAAGTTCTACAACAAGCAGAAAAACCTTTGGGATAGAGGTCAGACTAGTGGCTGCCTAACAGGGAACGAATGAGGGCCCCCTGCAGTGGGGTCTGAGGGGGAACTTTCTAGAAGGTGAAAGTTCCAGAGTCCAGCTGGTGGGAGTGGCTACACAGGCAAATGCCCTGGGAGACAGGAGGATCTGGTGAGCTTCCTGCTCTAAGGAAATCTTGGATTATACCTCTTACAGGAGTAGCTTAGTTTTCCCTTTATTTGAGACTCACCAGGAATGGCTGTGTAAAATGCAAATGTCTGGGTTCTTCTCAGCATGACTTAAAAAAATTCTTTGGAAGAGGGACCAACCTTGAAATGTATACTTTAAGCCATAAGCTCCATTGTTTCTGAAGCAGAGACCCAAGGACCCTGGGATGTCCCTTGGGCTTCCTGCTTAAAACTGGACAAGATATGTCCATAGGTAGTTCTGCAAATACCTACCCCAAACACACAAGAATGGTAAGTAGCTGCATTTTTATGTTTAAAAGAAAAAACCTGATCTAAACACAGAAAGAACATTGACACACATGGAGGTGACCAGTCCTTTCTGGGCTTCTACTCAGCAGTGCCTCCGGCACCTTCCTTTCATGATTCTTACTTTCTTCAGGCCCCAGTGATGTTTTTGGTTTACTTGGGGCAACTGGTTTTTAATTGATTTTTTAATAATGGTATTTTTTGCTTTCCCTCACTCTGATTAAGAACTGGAGCATGATCTCATCGGGCCTGGACAAGTATTGATGGTTTGGAGTATCATGGGGCTAATAAAGAGTGTTATCCAGTATTTTTTAGTGACATGTAAAAACTCCCTCATGAAAGATACAGGAGTCTGAGCCTAACATAAATGTCACTCTAGAAATAGCAGTATTAGGATGTATGCAGCTTGACATTAGCGATTTCATTAATGTACTGAGAGAGCCGTCTCCCAGGGTAAGTGGAAGAAAGTGGACACTGGGGGCCAGAAGGCGTGTAAAGGGGCGACTGGTACAAGACAAAGAGCCCAGAGGTCTCTAGATCTTCTTAGTTATGAAGCAGAAATCTAGTAAAATGTTTAGGAAGAGCCCAGTTCCACTCTTCGTTTACCTATCTTCACCTTTTCTTTTTCTCAAAACACTGTTAAACTATTTCAGAAAGGATGGAATGAAATGAAATGAAAGCCACAAGTGTTTTGGGGTTTATTTCCTCTTCCTCATTCAATCCCTAGATTTGATATGACCTACTCTGCTTGGATTACTGGAGGGAAGAAGGATTGAAGGTCTGTGAGAGAAATGTTTTGGGGATTCCTAGCTGGGGCCTCGAGATGCCATTTCAATTATTAAGTATTTGGTGCAGAGAAAAGGAAACTGCTCCATGTAAGCAGGAAGGGAACCAGTCTCACCATGAAATAATTGGTTTTGGAAAATCCAAGAAATCCAGGTATGTCAAAGGAAAAAGAGCTTTGAATGCTTCCCTCCCCCAGACTATTTTGGGATTTCGTGTGCCCCCTACTGTGCTCTGGCACTGAGAAATAGAGATGCTTAAGATCACCCGTCCCTTCTAGAAAGAGGCCAAAAATGAAAACTCTCCACAAAAGGAAAGACAGTCACTCCCACCCTTGTACGGCCTCTGATTTCAAAGAAGGAAATACATTATATACCTTCTACGGGTACATTTTGAGGTGTTTTTAAAGTTTGATCTGTCAGAGATCAACTAAAAAAAATCCTTTAAAGACAGAAAAAACATAATTTCTCTTTTACTTTCTCATTATTCATTGATTTCATTATTTTCAGAGGGCTCTATATTAAACAAGTAGAGATAAGTGCCAGTGGAATTTGAATTATTACTATTAATGTATCTCCATTTGTACGAATAGGCTGCTAAGGCCCTAGAAAACTCTGTGTGTGTGTGTAACACTGGAGTTTTATAGTTTTGATTCATAGCAAAGACCCTAGAGTTTACTTTACACATCAATTTTCAGACAATAAAGATTTTACCCCTATGAAGTGCTGTCTCTTTTCCTCATTAAACATCTAATTATTACTGCGCTTCAATTTGCCACCAACTTTTTCAATTTTTGTTTTGTTGTACCTAGAAACAATTATAAAAATAACTTCCAAGTGGAAAGGTATGAAATGAGAAAAATATCTAGAGTATGGATAATCTTTAAAATGACAAAATCACTGGCAACTTTGATTTTCTTCTTTTTCTCTAATGTTAACATGAAAACATGTTTGCTTCCCCAAAGAAATATGTTTGCTGAACATATTTAGAGATGTAAATAGGCATATAACAAAGTAGTGAGTATAGACCACAAAGAACATGTATGTCTCCTAGCAACAGTTGGTGCTCACAAACTTCTGTTATCTCCTTAGCTACCTATATTGCTCTGGGTTTTATACATAATTTTTCTGAAGGGAGATCAAAGTGTAGGAACCATTTTGGACCTTGCTTATTTATTACATGCAGGATCTTACACCATTTGACACTCGGAGACACAGAGGAGAGATCTTTCCCCTCCTCTGTGAGTGTTTGAGGCAAAGGCCTTGGACCATGTTGCTCCTGGGCATGCTTCTTTGTGACAGAAAATAATAGCAATAATTAGCACTTAATAATCTCAAAGCAATCCTTGCAGTCTTGTGTGAGAATGGGGAAATAAAGGTTTCAGAAGTTAAGAGCATGGAGCCAAGATACAGCAAAGCCCAGACGGGACTCCAGCTGTGTGACTGTGGGGCCGTGAGCTCTGCTCCCTGCTGGCCGCGTCTGGCTGGTCAGAGCCGGTTGGGACTCACGAGACCTGACCCCACTCATCGGGCCGTAGATAGCTTGCGCGTCACCTTGTCTAACCCTCTGGGGGAACTTGATGCCGGGCTCCCATGTCAGCTTTTGCTGCTCTTCCCACTCGGCCACACTGCCTCCCCTCTTTGTTTTTCCTTTCCAGAACTCCGAGACTTGAGTGTTTTGGGACATGAAAGATTAATAACCTCAGTCTGGACTAGGCTGACTGTGGGCAGGCTTCGTGAGAACGTTTCCCACACTTCGGTGCCAACAGGTCTCGGGCCTGAACGGCACACCCCTGTTATTCTTTCTAGCTGTGGGCCTCTCTGGAGCCAACCAGACCCATGGTGACAAACTGAACCAAAATTCTGAGCAAAAGACCCGTGGGACACTTCTACCCAACACATGAGGAGCCAGCTCTGGATGTCTTTACCTTCGCCCTAAAGCTGGTGTCAAACCGGCGACGTGCTGGAAGCACACCAAGCTGACATCTTAATCTCTGTGACTAAATCCATCAGTGAAATACGAGTGCCGCCTACATTAGTTTTCCTTTCCTAGTCCCTTATTAGCAGCCAGAAAAAATGTGTCTCAGGGAATTTATTTCCCTCAGGATCTTATTCAACTGCTGTAGAGTTCAATGAAAAAAACATCAGCCTATACCCCTGGCTCAGACATAGGCCCTGGTGGTCAGCTGGTCAGTGACTGGATACATGGTGTGTCCTCTCTGGACCCAACACCCATAAATAAGATGGCTTACCCGGTTCCAAGTCTCTTCTGATTTTAAAGTTTCTAGGGTGACTGTCAGTCTCAAAGAAATGCTAATCTTGCCTGATTTCATTAACTTAGGTACTTACTCATTTGTTTAAGAAAATATTTTAAAGTATCCGAGGTGTCCCTGGTCCTGAGTATAGAGCTGCTGATGGACATGCTGTCCATCCATCTCTGCTGTGGTTAAGGGCCACAGCAGAGCAACAAAGGGACAGATGAGTGATTGATAGGGCCTGGCCTTAGCTGGTCAGCAGGGCATGGCTGCTGGCATGGAGTGGCATTTCAACTGACAGGCGAAGGGACCAGCCAGGTGATAGCCAGAGACACATGAGGAAAGGAGCTTTCCAGAGAACACCATATTGAGTGGCCCTGGGCTGGAGGAGATAGGAACCATTTAAAGAAGGTGAGAGCCCCTGTGGGCTGAGCTTGATCAGTGAAGGGAATGTGATTTCTCATTGTCTTTAGATGAATCCCCAGCTCTTTTCCTGATCAAGACCCTGTCAAAATTACCAGCCCTATTTTTTCATCCCCAATACACAGCTACCAGTTTCTATCTTTTTTTTGAGACAGGGTCTCACTTTGTAGTTCAGGCTGGCCTTTAGTTCACTGTGTAGCCCAGGCAAGCCTCAAACTCAGCAATCCTCCTGCCTCTGCCTCCCGAGTGCTGGGATGACAGGCGTGAGTCACCATGCCCGGGACTGTGGTATGTGGTACTGATTGCTAGTGGGTGTGAGTCACCATACCCAGTTTTGTTGTATGTGGTTACCAGGGATCAAACCAGGGACCATGTGCTTGCCAGGCAGGCTCTGGAACCACTGAGCTAAATCTCCAGCCCAGCTACCAGTTTCTTTAGCAAGGCATTTATTGCAGCCTCAAGGGCTTTCAGGTAGTAAAAGCACTTTTTTTCTCTGCAGTCCCAGTGTCTGACACCACTTCACGCTTCTGGGATCAGCTAAGCTGCTGCCCCCTCCAAGAAGCTTTTCTGGCCTCCTCATCTCACCAAGGTAAGTTCCTGTCCCTATTAGTCTCCATCTTGGAAGCTGTTCATTTCTGTCATAACACTTGCCATGGTCACATTTATTTTGTTTGCTTGTTCCTTCCCTTAAGGCAAAGTACTGTGTCTCTCTTGGCCTCATATAAAATGTTCGGGGTAGAGGCAGATTATGAAAACCACACCGAGCCGACCAAGGAGTTTTGGCCTTCACCTGTGAGCAACCGCACACATTTGAAGGGTTCAAACTGGTTGTAATCATATCTCCACGTTAAACAGATGCTGTGTGGAAACCAGGTGGATTATTATTATTACTTTTAATAATAATAATCTCATAGAGGCCATAGTGGTTTTGACTAGGAAAGAGGAGTAAAGATAAGTAAAAGGTTGGATTGGGGGATATTTAGAGCTAAAAAGCCATAAGATTCAGTGAAAGCTGGAATATGGGGATGAGGGAGGAGAAAATATCAAGTAAGGGAACGTCTAGTTCCCTTGATATGAATTATTCCTTTTCCACAGATTAAAAGCACGAGCGGAAAAAAAGTGGGGTCTCATTTGGGATATTGAGTGTTTTAGAAGCCAATGACTTTTCCCAGTAGACGATCTGTTAAGGGGCTGTTTGATATATGGATCTAGAGCAAGGAAGAAAGGAACAGGCAGGAAGAGCAATATATTTGGAATTCACAGTCATTTGCAAGTGCAGTGTCATGAGAGTCAGTTCTTACAGTGTACAGCCACCTGTCCCTCCAAAGCCCTGTGTGCTCCTGAGTGGAGCTTTAGTGAGGTGACTGAATCCGGAAGACATGATACTTGTGAGCAGATTATAGCTGAATGTAGTACTGGGAGGTGAAGCCTGGTTGGAGGAGGTAGGTTGCGGGGGTTTGGCCTGAAAGGGTATTCTTTCTCTCTCTCTCTCTCTCTCTCTCTCTCTCTCTCTGCTTTGCCGCCACTATGCCATAAGTGATTCACTTCTTCCAGCCCCCTCTGCCATGCCATGCCACCTTGGAGCCAACCGACTAGGAAATGAAACCTCTACAAGCTCTGAGTCCAAATAAACTTTTCCTCCTTAGTCGGTGCCGGGTATTATGTCTCACTGACGAGAAAATAACTAAGGAGAATTTTAGTGCCACAGAACTGGGGCTGTTGCTGTGACACTCCTGACGGTGTAGTTCAGAAGCCTTTGGGACTGGATAATTTACTATTATTTTTGCAGTAGGACTTTGCTTTGGTTTGGCGGTGCCTGCTGGAAAAGCAGCCATAGACTGCTGTGAGCTGAACTCGATGGGAGATTCTGGTCAGAGCACACAAGACCGGAAGGCTGATGGAAATGTGGTCCTCAAAGACAAAGCCCAGAAGATTTTAGATGGGAACAGACCTCCACTGGCAGTTGGACTCCAGGCCACGTTTGTTTTGCTCTGATAGAAAGTGGTGGACGTTTTGCTGATCTCCAGAGATTTCATCAGCACCTGAGATTAGGGGACCAGAGCCTCAAGACATCCAGGTTTACTCTTTCTGTTTCCTTGTTTAGGTCTCTAACTCACTTTGATTTTAGTTTAGTGCATGGTGACAGAGATAGGTCTAGCTTTAGTCTTTGGCAGGTTAAAGCCCAGTTTTCCCAGCACCATTTCAGGCTGTGGCTTGGGTACTATTGGAATCTTTCAACTAGCCAGCCCTCCACTGCAAACCACGCAAAAAAACCCCAACAGAATGATGTTAAAAGTTCTGAGTTTGGCCAGTAAGGGAGCTCTGGTAAAGTGGGAGCCCACAGAGACGGAGCACAGAGAACTTGGCCGCTTAGATTAGTGTTCAAAAGAGAGAACGTACTTTGGACCAGGACAATAGGACAAGGCCTTTAAGGAATGTGAGGAGGCAAGGTTCCACCCTTCCCAGGCTCAAAATCACAAAAATGAAAGACAGCTCTGAGAAGAGAGCTTTAGGAAACCATAGTGAAAAATAGCAATGTCTAGGGAATTTGTTCCCTGCCATTCGGTTCATGGCACCCGGCCATCCAGGAGCTCAAAGACCCTGTGGCCATGAGAAAAGGAAGCCTGGCTACTGCTCCAGAGGACAGCAGACCTTGGCTTCATCCGAGGGGTGCTGGGTTTAGTTGCATGCAGAATGTCAGAGTTGTGAGGACAGGAAGGCTTCCACCCAGATTTCACAAATCTGAGAGGCCAACCAGTGTGTCCTCAGAAGGGCAGAGCTTGAAGCTCTGAGGGTGAAGCTGAAAGTCACTGGAGACCCCAGGAGGTTGGAAAAGCCAGGATGTGGAAGGTGTGATGCAAGCAGAAAGTAAGCCTAAGAAGAGAGAAGCTCCGAGGACTATAGATACTGCTAGTGCCATTGGGGTGGGGCCACCCACAGCCTTTGAAGTCGACAGCTCACCACTAATGGGTGCTGGACATGGAACTACAGGGTTTAATGTTTGTCCTGCTGGATCTAGGTCTTGCTTTGATTGCATTCCTTTCTATCCCCATGCTTGTACCTTTTGGCATGGGAATGTTTATCCTGTGCCTTTTTATGTCAGCAGTGTTGAATTTCATCTGTGCAGGGGCTCACAGCTAAGCATTTGCCTTCAATCTCAGAAGTGACTTTGAACTTGGACTTTTCAGCAATGCTGAAACTGTTAGGACTTTGGCAACTCTTAGAGATGAGATGCACGCACTTTGTATCAAGGGATGCACGTGGCTCTCTTACGTCTGTGGGCAGGCAAAGCATTATGGCTATTTCTAAGTGTTCCCTCAGACTATCATGCACTTATAGATAATGGCTTTGAGGAGTGACTGGATCACCACACTAATTGGTGGATCTGTCCACTCGTGAGTTTAAAACTAAATGTGATGCTGGGAAGTAAAACTTGGATGGAGGAGGTGAGTACTGGCACTGAGGTCTGGAAAGACCAGTCTCCTCTGCTCTTCCCTTGATCTCTCTCTGCTTTGCTGCCTTGCCTTGGGGTAAGGCAACTATGGACTGAAACTTCTACAGACTTTGAGCCAAATTCCTCCTTGGAATTGTTGGTGTCAGGTATTATGTCTCAGCCATGAGAAAATAGCTGGGACAATGTAGAGCGTATTAATGTGCACTTAAAAGATAAGGATTTAGAACATAGGAGGTAGGATATCATACCATTGAAACCTATCACACCAGACCAGCAACACCCAAACTGGAACCACATGATAAGCTGAGGCTCTGCACAAAAGCTGGTATACAAGGAGGCTGAACGAGAGGCTGACAACTAGATGCCCTGAGGATGCCAGGGTGCTGCCTGACAGACATTTGACTCCTTGCAACTACAATAACATCCATCACCCCTGACTTGGCGTGATTCATTGGTGGACTGGAGTATTTGAACCTGGTGTCGAGTGTGGTAGGATGACTTGTGGGAATTTTCTGGTACTTATAGTGACTTCGGTTGTAGTGGCTTATATTATCTATCAGGCCTTTCTTGGATGTCTTGGCCTGGACTTGATATAAAGTGTGACTTTTTGTAGTATTTCCTAAAGGAAATCTTAAGCTTCCTGTGTAATAAAAGAGTGACTTATAGAGCAATGCTGGTCTGAGTCTCCTTACCTGATACCTGCTCGCGGCAGACTCAAGGGTAGGTATGTCTCCAAAGCTGATGGGTCTAATCCAGGAGAATAAACACACTCCCCAGAAGGCCCTCCTGAGGAGCTCTGGCAAACAAGTGAGATTTGATTATGGGAAGAAAGAGTATGGGGTTGATGGGAGATTTCAAGGAGAAAGTTGTGTTGGAGGTCAGAGTACGACAGGTCTGGAGGACACATGGAAAGATTTAGGGAACAGAGGGAAGAACAGGGAGCAGACTTGTGGGAATAAATGTGGGCTTTGTCTTCTGGGGCTAACCTGAAAATTCCCAGAGGACAGTATGGATCTGAGGAAAAGAGAAAGCAGATAATTTTCAGAATTGTCAAGATAAAACGCTGGGTCTCTTGGTGCTCCGTTGAGACTCTCAGTAGACTTGGCTAGAAAGAAAGCCTCTGAGAACTTTTCCTCTTGATTTCAGGATATAGACCCAGGTGTTAGTTTCTGGGTTCACTATGAGATTCATCTCATTCTCCTTTGCTTTTCACTCCTGTGTGCACTTGTGGGGGTTTTTTATTTTTAGTTGATGTGAATAGAGAAAATGAAAATGCTTACTTTAGTTTTATCATTTTAAAATGGTAAAGGCCATGTAAGCAGATTGTATAAAATTCAGGTAATAAAGGAAAAATTTTTTCCCTATAATTCTATTGCCAGATCACAAACTGTAATACTCTTCAAACACCCTGTTGTGTTTTTTTGTGATATGACTTTTCCTAATATAGAAATTTATTTGTCTTCTGTTTATCACTTGGCCTTAGGAATGTTTTCCATGATCCATTTTCAGAATAGGCATTTTTATGCTACAAAAGCAATATACACTTGTCTGAGTTTGTGAGGGTATAAAATTATAGAAAGCAAATTACAGGGTCCACTTGACTCTTCCCTCCCCATGTTGCTTCCCTAGCCAGTCCAGTGTCACAGCCCGGCCTGCTTCTTCCACACCTTCTGAGCATGTGTAGGTACAAGTGAATATATATATGCAGATACCATTTTGTTACTCCAAATAAGTCCTCTGAAACTTCCTCCTTCCTATATTGCTCATGCCAGAAAACAAAACAGTCTCATTTTCATTAAAATTTGCACGGTATTACATCACAAAGAAAAGTGTAATGATGTTAATGATATCACATGCTAATGATAATGATTCACATTTAAAATGTTACAGCAATGATCCATGCACACAGGTTGTTATGCAGCTGTTAGGTGTTGCTATAGAATTAGGAGCAGTACGACCCCCTGAGTGGAGTGGAATATGCATTTTTAAATTTTATAATTTCAAATTGTGCTCTATAACTATTATCCTATTTTAGGGCCGGAGATTTAGCTCAGTGGTTCTGGTGCCTGCCTTGCAAGCACAAGGTCCTTGGTTTGATCCCTGGTAAACACATATAACAGTACCAGGCATGATGACTCATGCCCACCAGCAATTAGTACCACATTCCGCAGTGCCAGGCATGATCTCAGCACTCAGGAATCAGAGGCACAGGAGGATTGCTGAGTTTGAGGCTTGCCTGGGCTACATAGTGAGCTCAGGGCCAGCCTGAACTACAAAGCGAGGCCCTGTCTCAAAAAAAAAAGATTATCCTATTTTATACTTTTACTACCAATGCCTTTTTCTTTAAATTCTTTCCTAGACATTCCTTATTCCTGGGAAGGGAGAACCAATACAGTGAAAAAGGCCATCCTTCCAAAACTGCTATATAGATTCAGTGCAGTCCTGACTATACCAACTGTATATTTCACAGAACTAGAGAAAATAATCTAAAAATTTATCCGGAACCACAAGAAACCTAGAAGAGCAAAAGTAATTCTAGGCAACAAAGACATGGGAGGGGTATCACAAACCCCAACTTAAAACTATACTACAAAGCCACCGTGATTAAAAAATATAGCATGGTACTAGCAAAGAAATAGACCCAAGGAGCAATGGAACAGAATAGAACATGCAAGAACAACTCCAGACATACTAAGCCACTTCATCCTTGACAAAGGAGCCAAAAACCCTCAATGGAGGAAAGATCTATGTATTAAAACACAAACACTAAAAATGCTGGAAGATAGATGGGTAGAACTCTTGAAGATATTGGCAGAGGGGGACTTTAGGAACAAAATTCAGTAGCACAGGAACTAGCACAAATGAACAACACCTGGGATCTTAATTTAGTAAAAAGCTACTTCACAGCAAGAGAAACCATCAACAAAGTGAAAGGAGGACATATAATGAGGGGAAAAATTTTTACCAGCTGTTCCTCAGACAAAGGTCTACTATCTAGAATATATAAAGAACATATTAAAAAATCAGAACCTCTTAAGACCCAATTCAAAAATGGGCATCAGAGTTGAACAGACATTTTTCAGATGAAGAGGAAGCAGCAAAGAAACATATAAAAAATGTTCAACATTGCTGGTCATTTGAGAGATCCAGGTGAAAACAACACTGAGATTTCACCTTATCCCAGAAAGAATGGCTGCTATTAAGAAATCAAGCAATAGCAAATTCTGATGGGGTGTGGGGAGAAAGGAACCCTTCTCACAGCTGGTGGGACTGTAGATTGGTGCAATCATTATGGAGATCAGTGTGGAGATTCTTCAAAAACTAGGATTTGGGCTGGAGATTTAGCTCAGTGGTTCCGGCACCAGCCTTTGTAAGCACAAGGTCCTGAGTTTGATCCCTGGTAACCACATACAATGCTAGGTGTGGTGACTCATGCCCACCAGAATCAATACCACATAGCACAGTGCCAGGCATGGTTTCACACCTGTAATTCCAGCACTCAGGAGGCAGAGACAGGAGGATTGCTGAGTTCCAGGCTTGACTGGTCTACATAGTGAGCTCAGGGCCAGCCTGAACTACAAAGCAAGACCCTGTCTCAAAAAACAACAACAACAACAACAACAACAACAAAAAAACAGAACAAAAAAACACCTAGGATTAAATGAGGAAAGAAAAAAATTGATGGTTAATGGGGCTGGGGGATTAGCTCAGTGGTTCCAGCGCCTGCCTCGCAAGCACAAGGTCCTGAGTTCGATCCCCGGAAACCACATACGATGTTGGGCGTGGAGACTCACGCCCACCAACAATCAATACCATATACCACAATGCTGGGCGTGGTGGCTCACTCCTGTAATCCCAGCACTTGGGAGGCAGAGACAGGAGGATTGCTGAGTTCGAAGCTTGCCTAGGCTACATAGTGAGCTCAGAGCCAGCCCAAACTACAAAGCGAGACCCTGTCTCAAAAAAAAAAAAATTGATGGTTAAAAAAAAGGAACCAAAGCTTGTGTATATAGGGCCTAGGGGCAGTGGTAGTAGGGTGGGTAGGGGAAGGGGAAAAATGAGAATTAAGTTGTGTCATATACTGGTACAAATTCTCAATGTGGAATGTAATTGTGATGTGTATATATAATGTACCAAATAGAAAAGAATAAAATAAAAAACTAGGATTAAAGGTCCCATTTGTCCCTCCTATTTCCCTGCTATGTTTAGGAAAGAAATAAACAAATCATACCACAATGACATTTGTGCATCTTTGTTTATAGCAGCACAGTTTATAATAGCTATATCTTGGAAACAGCCCAAATGCCCATCACTGAGCAGTGGATAAAGATGTGATTTTTAAAAATATAAAGTGGGATATTACTCAGCCATAAAGAAAAATAAAATTGAGACATTTACAGCTAAATGGATGTACCTCAAGGCCATGCTCTTTAGGGAAATAAATCGGACACACATGTGTAAATACCGAATTGCTTCTCTGATGTGAAAAACTGAAGGTGTAGATAAGGACCAAAATGTATAATAGATATTGTGAAACAAGAAGAAATGTGGAAAAGGGAAGGGGAACTGGGGGCGGGGAGGAGCAGGGGAAGGAATGAAGGTAAAGAAAAAATTGAAGGTAAGAAGAAAAAAAAAATGGAAATGCAGTTTATGTATATGGGCAGAGGGGATGAAAGGAGGGCAGAGGAATGCAAAAAAATGAGAATTAAGACATACTATGTACAGGTACAAATTCTCAGTGATGAATGTGATCATAAGTTCTACCTAAAATATACCAATGAACCCAATAATAATAAATAAACCGTTTTCTCACACTTTGACTCTTTGCCACCAGATTGGTGAACTATATCTCATTGTAACAGACGTGTCTTCAGTTGTTTTTTTTTTTTTTTTTTTTGAGACAAGGTCTCGCTTTGTAGTTCAGGCTGGCCCTGAGCTCACTATGTAATCCAGGAAAGCCTCGAACTCAGCAATCCTCCTGTCTCTGCCTCCCAAATGCTGGGATAACAGGCGTGAGCCACCACGCCCAGTACTGTGGCATGTGGTCTTGATTGCTGGTGGGCACGAGTCACCACACCCAGCATTGTATGTGGTTACTGGGGATCGAACTCAGGACCTTGTGCTTGTAAGGCAGGCGCTGGAACCACTGAGCTAACTCTCTGGTCCAGACTTGTCTTCAGTTTTGAGTTGAAAACTTTTGACATTGTTTCATATTTCATTTCTGTGTGAAGTGCTTGTCCCTGTTATTCTTTATTAAGTTATTGACTCTTTGCTGTTATTATTATTAATGATTTGTAAGTGTTTGCTATATGTTAAGGAAATTAATTATATATGTGTCCCCAAACCTTTATGCAAATCTCTCTGTATTCTGAATTTATACTTTTCCCCTCATACAAGGATTTTAAATATTTCCTTAAAAAAATATGGGCCTAGGAGAGTACTTTCCTGGCCTGCCCAAGACTCTGGGTTCAATCCCTAGCATGGCGCTCTAAAAAGAAATATTTCATAGTTTTACTTTGCTGTGTTCATCTCTAATGGCTGTATTTTAGGAATTAGATGTGCTATAAGTTATTATACCATCAAACATGCATCTATTGCATCCAAGTTTTAGATACTACTGCTGCAATGAGCAGTTTCATACATATAATCCTCCCTCCCACATTTTGAGCAGAAATGTATTTTGTTTTGTTTTGGGACAGGGTCTCGCTTTGTAGTTCAGGCTGGCTCTGAGCTCACTATGTAGCCCAGGCAAACCTAGAACTCAGCAATCCTCCTGCCTCTGCCTCCCAAGTGCTGGAAATACAGGCTTGAGCCACCAAGCCCAGCATCTGTGGTATGAAGTACTGATTGCCAGTGGGTGTACCACGTCCAGTATTGTTGTATGTGGTTACTGGGGATTGAACCAGGGACCTTGCGCTTGCAAGGCAGGCGCTGGAACCACTGAGCCAAATCTCCGGGCCCAGAAATGTATTTTTGAAATGAGAGAAGTGGATTGTGGCTCTTGATACTGTCAAAATAATTTTCTGAAGACAAAACTGACCAGCAAATTGTGAGAATACCAAGAGAAATGTCTCTCTCTGCTTGTAAATGACATCCTCCTGGAGGTCTGACATCATTTTTCAGCATAAAATTCGTACAGATCATCCTTAGGTTTACTTTGTAAGAAGGGTTGAGCAAAAAGGGCAGGAGGGGAAAAGAATGGGTGGTATGCTGAGTTCGAAGCTTGGCTGGGCTACATAGTGAGCTCAGTGCCAGCCTGAACTACAAAGCGAGACCCTGTCAAAAAAGAAAAAAAAAAAAGAATGGGTGGTATGATTAAGGAAATCTATTTACAAAGTTTATTTAAGGAAAAGGAGAGCTAAGCAGGTACAACCAGTCCACTTCAGTCAGTCAGGCCCATTCCTCTGCGAAGTCAGTCCCTGTGAAACTGCTCAGCTCTTGTCTAGGAATGTAAACACTTCCTGGAGCTGGAGTGATCTTTTCACATCATAAAATACATAATCCTCCTAAAGTGGGTCCTTAGAGTCTGAGGTTGTTGCGCTTATCAAATAAATGAAACAAATAAATCAGCCCTTTCCAGCTGGGGTCAGTGACTTCATGATTTTATATGGGGAGCAGAGGAAAAGAGCTTACACTTACCTGGGATTATTTTGTGCCTTGCCCAACAAATCTCCCAAATAAACTGTTTCCTCCATAAGCTAAGATTTCTTTTACTTATAAAACTTTTTAATTATGGAAATTTTCATAGGTTCCTGCTATAGACTGAACGGTGTCCTCCCTAAATTCCTGTGCTGAAGCCCTAATCTCTGCTACATCGGAAGGAAGGAGGTAAGTAAGGCTAGATGGGGTCCTTGCTCCATTATGTCTGGTCTCTGTACTAGAAGATGAGCATCCAAAGAAAGACTGTGAAGATGGAGACGATGAAATCTATAAGCCAAGAAAGAAGCCTTCACAATGAAACCAAAGGTACTGCTGCTCTGTCTCTGACTTCCGGTTTCCAGAGCTCTGAGGAGCGAGTCTCCGCTGCTCAGGACACCCTTCCGGCCTCGGTACTTTGTTAAGAGAGTCTCAAAATGAAAACATGAAATGAGCCTGGTGTGACCATCATACAGCATCAACAATTTGCTAATCGCATTTAAAGCTTCCATTTTTTTTTTGTAGAGTATTCTTGATCTCAGTTGTTATTTCACTGTTAAATATTTTCATATACATATCTGTTGAAGGACTTTAAAAAATAATCACTGGGCCATTGTCTTACCTAACAAAAGTAAATGTTATTTATCAAGCCATATTTAAATTTGACTAATGGTCTCAAAGAAAGTAGTATCATTTCAGTCAAAAATCCAAATTCAATTTGTATTTCATTATTTTGTGTAAGTCTCTTTTGTTCTAGAACAAGCCATGATCTGCTATCTACGTGTGTGTTGTAAAGAAGCCACGGACAGTCCTTTCTGAAGCTCCCTCCATTCAGACTTGGCTGCAGGTTTCTTACTGGTGAGGCTTAATTCAGTCCTCTTTCCCTGTGTTTTGTAACTAGGTTCAGGGCCTTTTTTAGACTCTGGTTCACTCTTCTAGGCAAGAATATTTCATTGGGGTTTGAATTTTGAAATGCTGAAATAACAAACACTTTATTTTCTATCTGAAATGCTTTAAACAACATGTAAAAATTGTCCTGGTAAGCAGTACAGACAGCTGATTTTGCATAGCACTCAAAGAAAAGAAAGCAAATGAAATTTAGAATAATCACCAAATTTAGAGCATTTGTTGCAAAGTTTCCCAGAATCGAAATTATCAACTTCAGGAACAACTGCTATATATTTTCAGACTTAGAAAAGTGACATTACTTTGTTTTGAAACTGTGTTGGGGTGGCAGATGTTCAGCCTCCTAACAAAGTGTGCCCAACCTTCCCAACTAAGTGTGCCCGCCATGCTTGAGTCTCCCAG
>PVIC010010439.1:0-43402 GCA_004025085.1 Thryonomys swinderianus
AACTTGGTGTGGGAATGTGATGAGGGGAAGGAATAAATATGATACAGAAAGAAAATAAAAGAGCAAGTATAAGGGGGGAGGAGGGGGGAGTGGGTAGGGATATGGGTAAAAATGAGAATTAACTTGTGGCATATACTGGTACAAATTTCCCAATGTTATATGTGATTTTGAGATGTATATAAATTGTACCAATAAAGAATTCAATTAAAAAAATGGACCATACCTATGAAAGACAGTGCTTACTAGAGAAACATTTAATGTAAGATATACAAATATGTAAGAATTTATAAGACTAACTTACAATGGCTGCCTAAAGAGTCAGGTGTGGAACAGTGCAAAAGGCTTGTCCGTGCCCTGGAAATCTAAAGGATCAGGTCGAAGGCCTGGAGCTCACTATAGTGTCCCATGCAAGTCTGCATCAGGAGGCCAAATGGTCTCCGGTGGAAGGATGAAGTGTCTGCTGGAGGCTGAAGATGATGCCCAAGGTGAAGGGGGAGACTGGGGTTCCCCTGAAGAGACAGAGCAGCAGCCTTCCTGCCTTTCCCTTCCATAGCATTGTGGCCACAATCCTCTCCAGGGTGGATCTTTCCATGCCCAGAACCATGCTGAGTCAATTTAGTTGTGCTTTTCTTAATCAGTTAACTATCACAATATCCTAAAGGCTCAAACTTATCTCACTAATATAGCACATGACAACTATGAGAAAAATTTCTATTTCGTGCTGCAAACATGACATAGAATTATGATACACTTCACAAAACAGGAAATTTGAAATTTTATTGTGTAACGCTTATCATGGGTCAAACAATGAGAAACAAAATATATCTTTTTATTAAAGCTATAAAGTTAACATCAAAATGGATAAACAACATCAACTGAAATCGCTTCAGTGAGTTATAAGATTTTTTTTTCTTTTGAGACAGGGTCTCACTTTGTAATTCAAACCTCGAATTCAGCAATCCTCCTGCCTCTGCCTCCCAAGTACTGGGATAACAGGCATGAGCCACCACATCCAGAAATGTGGTGTGTGGTACTGATTGCTGGTGGGTGTGTGTCACCATGCCCAGTATTGTTGTATGTGATTACCAGGACTGAGCCAGGGACCTTGTGTTTGCTAAGCAGGTACCAGAACCACTGAGCTAAATCTCTGGTCCTAGTGTGTTTTTCTTATACATTCATATCTATGATAAAGTTTAGCTTATGAATTAGGCACAGCAAGAGATTAATACTAATAATAAATAGAATAATTATACTAAGCTATTATAATAAAACATATGAATATTTCCTTCCCTTCTTCCTCAAAAAATCTTATTGTACTTGGATAAAGCATTGTATAGCTCCTCTTTGAAGCACCTGAGTTTTAGGATCACTATTTTTGCCTTTTGATACCATTATTAAGTAAAATAAGGATTACGTGGACACAAGCAATGCAATAACACAAAATGTTAACATAGAAAACTAAGTCCAGGTAGGAAATATAGCAATGAGAGGCTAAACAAAAGATGATGAGTGTTCCTGGCTGGTTGCAGTGGGATGTGTGAGGTTTCATCACACTACTCCAAATAGTGTGCAATTTACAAATTATTTTTTAAATTGTCCACATAAAATTTTTAGACCGGTTTTGACTGTGGGTACCTGAAACCAAAAAAAAAAAAAAAAAAAAATGAAACTGAGGACATAGAGGGACGACTTGATGCAGTTAACTTCAGGCCTTCACTCTGTTAGGAAGATGCTGAGAAGTCGACCTAAATCATGAAAATGCCCTGTATGTCTTTCAACAGATGAATCAATTTAAAAGTGTGGCATAATCACCTAATGAAATACTACTAAGCCACAAGGAAGAGTAAATTTGATTTTTGGGAAAAGAAATGTGCCTTGAGAACATACTGAAATAAATCAGTCACAGAACAGTAAACATCACATGGTTACTATTATAAAAGAAACCCAAATGTAGGTAATTTTAGAATGAAAATAAATGACAAATGAGAGGAAACGTTCAGATGGACATTCCATCAATGAGAAAGGGATCTAGAAATGGAGGAGGGAAGCAAAGGATGTGGAGGAGAAAGGAAAGTGGACAGTGTGGAGGAATTGGAGTACTACTTCTCCACAAGGAATGTATTCTTTATGTATTGCAAACGTGTTCCAATAAAAAAATTAAAAAACAGAATAAGATTCTCTACCTGAATAACCTAAGCCATTATCTTGAATGTCAAAATTGAAGTTTGATACCAGTATTAATTTAGGGTTAATCTTTAGCAAGCTGTACTTAACAATTAGTATTAGTACTTGTATGCATGCATGTATATTTATATAACAAATATGTATCATTATATTTACAGAATTCAGAAAAAATAATATATTTCTTATAAATTGAAATGCTCTACTTATTGACTTTAAGCAACTTGAGGCATTAATTTTAAAATCTATGAGATAAAGATCTAACAGGTTCTTTCTGATTTGGATAAGTTGTAGTTTGATGCATTTTCCAAAATTCTGGTAACCTGAGTTCAAAGATCAGTAGAGTAGCACTCCAAAAAATGGAAAATATTATCACTGTCTATGTTCTTCCATTCATTCTCATAAGAATAAGCAAAAATATTATCTTGACTGCATCTCTCCTCAATAGAAAGAATTCGATCAGTGCAGACGTCGCTCTAGAATTCCAGGAATGGTAGAAACCACTGGAGAGCTTCTGTCATGTGTGGTGTCATGGAAGAGATAGGAAGAGATAGGACATTCTCTCTGAACCACAAAAATGACTCAATTATTTCTATCTTTACTTTGAAATTGCTACAAGTTACCAAACTACATCTGACACTCACAGATTTAACTAAGACATTTAAAAGTTTGATATATCATTTACATAGAAAGAAGAAATGAAAGTTAAAATATTTAGGAGTATGAAAACATTACACAGATAAACCCACATAAAAATTTGTGATTATGTCTTAGAAAATATACCTGAGTTATGTTCTTACAGAGAATAGAATGTGAAGAAAAGGACAATGAATAGTTAGAAGTTGTCATAACTATTCATTGAAGTCACTGACTTGAAATAGATTTGTCTATTTTAGATTTTAATATGCTTCCCTCTTGGGTCTCATAGTATTACACTCTCCACTAGGCAACTGAATATATTAACATCCTCTTTTTTATTATAGGAATCATAAAAATATAAAATAAAATATGATTAAATTCTAGCCCTGTGTATAGCACAGATAATTATTTAGCCAACATATTGGAAAAATAATTATACAGCATTAACTTAAACATTTTCAGTGGTGGAGAACTTAAACAGTATTTCTCTAATCAACATAGTCCATTGCTGGATATTTACAGATTTCTCAGTCTAGATATTGAACTATATTCTATTCAAAGGTTAATTCTACACATTAGAATTTCAAGTGTGGCATGATAATCACTGAGATGCCTGATGACACCTGTCATTTCTTCCACACACTTGCTCTTTTTTTCCAATGTCTTTAGCAATTCTTTGAAATAATCCTCCCTTGTGTTCTACATTTCCCTCTGGATGAGTTCAAATTATTCACTGTACAAAATATGACCTCCTGCAAGTACAGAAGCATTTCACAATCCAGTAATGGGCAGATAATTTTTGTGCTGTTCAAAATAGAATATACATGTTATTATTAGTAACTGAGTCACTAAATAAAGAAACAGATTTCCCATTTTGCCTCTGCCATCCACATTCCAGTTGACTTAAGGACAATTTCATACCAGTCTAAGGGCTCTAGAGAATTATTAAATTTATTATAAGGTCTTATATTAACATTCTTTGAACTCTGAAATGAGCAATGTCAAATAATTAGAGAATAATGGTAGTGAGATAATTTCTAGTCAGCTCCAAAAAGCAGGCTTTAAAATATTAGCAGCATATTGATATGAGTGCTTCTTTCAAGTGCTATATAAATTGTAGTGAAAAGTTTAGAAGTTCTGTGTTATTAATTCCTTCCAGGAGCCAAGAATATATTGAGATGTGAATGATACTCATTGACTGCTGCCTTAAATGTTAATTTCACTGACTTTGCCTAAGTTCTGCTTCTTTTTTTTTTTTTTTTTTTTTTTTTTTTTTTTTTTTTTTTTTTGAGACAGGGTCTCACTTTGTAGTTCAAGCTGGCCCTGAGCTCATTATGTAGCCCAGGCAAGCCTCGAACTCAGCAATCCTCCTGTCTCTGCCTCTCGAGTGCTGGGATTACAGGCGTGAGCCACCACACCCGGCAGTTCTGCTTTTTTTTTACACTACTCCATTTTGTGACAAGTAATAACATGGAGCTCATTTACAGTTTATTGTTAACTTTATTAAAATTTCATGAGATGACAGTGCAGTTGGTTAAGCTATGAAGATAGCTTAGTTTGATAGAATTTCACATTATCTGATTATGTGAAGTGTCTCTGTACAAATTCTTGGTGATAAAGACAATTTAACAAATGATGTAAATATGTGTAGGTTTGTGTTCGTTTAACTAATACATGCTCTGCTAAATGCTAACCAAGGAGACTCTTAAATGAGCTGTCAACTCACTAAGTATAAATATACTAGGAAAACCCCAAAAAGTGTTTTTTAAAATCATTTTTGTTTTACCTATCCTTCTACTGCAGTTAAACTGATATTTCTAAATTATAAGTCTCACTACAAATCTTGAGAGAACAACTTTTAAAGGTCTACCCATCCTTATTTTTACCTTCAGAGATGAAAGAGAATAGATAAAAGCTGGTGTATGGGAAATTTCATGAACAGTGCATTTCCTCAGCTAAAAATAAAAGTAAAATTTATGCTGATTTTTATCTTTATTTTGTGTGAATACATTGTAGTAAATTTCACACAGAACTGAAAGCATTGAGTTTCATTATCAATATCTACCCCAAGCAACAGAGAGAATGTATGTCCATTGCAAATGACACCTGCTTTTCTGAATGTATCTTTGGAGTAAAGGCAAAAATAATTAAGACTATTAGCCCTTCCAGAATAGTTGCATCCTTGCAAACAACATTGAAACATATACCTTGCAGTCCAAGGAGCATAAAGAACTAGACAGCATTATCCATATTGGCATGCACGTTTTGTTTATTGAGAATCTTTGAAATAATTTGCATGAAGCAAAAGGAAAATTGAAATGTTATTAATAGGTCCATAGAAATCAATAAAAACATTCATAATCTGTTCAGATGACTTAGGGGAAGAGGAAATAGTACTACTGTACACAATTATGAGTCAAATCTTACTTAAAACCTTGTATCAGGGAGTGTGGTGGTGCACACCTGTAACTCCAGTACTCAAGAGGCTGAGGTAGGAGGATCGCTGAAGTAGGACAGACACTGACCTGGATTGGACAGTAAACTCAAGGCCAGCCTAAACAACATACCAAGACCTGTCTCAAAAAAAAAAAAAGCATGATATCAAATGTAAACATTTTCAACATACGTATTGAGTAGTACATAGAAAGAGTAGATATGCTCCACTTCCATTATTTTAACTATCTCAAAATACACCTGCAATAAATGAGTCTGGAGTGTCCCCCCGATGTCAGAGCAATAGGAGATTTTAAGAGATGTAGAAACTGGCGGGCGGGCGGGGGGCTGGGCAGAGGGTTAGCTCAGTGGTTCCGGCGCCTGCCTCGCAAGCGCAAGGTCCTGAGTTCGATCCGTGGTAACCACATATAATGCTGGGCGTGGAGACTCACGCCCACCAACACTCAACACCGCATACCACAATGCCGGACGTGGTGGCTCACGTCTGTCATCCCAGCACTCGGGAGGCAGAGACGGGAGGATTGCTGAGTTCGCGGCAGCTTGCCTGGGCACCATAGTGAGCTCAGGGCCAGCCTGAACTACAAAGCGAGACCCTGTCTCAAAAAGAAAAAAAAAAAAAAAAAGATATGTAGAAACTGGAGCGGGGGGCAGGGCCAAAGGGAAGTTTGCAAGTCTGCAAGGAGCCAGGCCAAAAGGGGATAGGGGATAGTGCAACTGTAGCCCCTACCACTTTCTGTCTTTTGCCCCTGGCCATGAGACCAATGTCACTTGTTCCTTTCTCAGAAGAAGAGGCATAAACTGCAGCTGAGGGCCAATGCTACACCTTTCTAGAGGCCCTAAGAAGGAAAAAGAGAAAAGTGATGGGTGTAGCAAAAGCTGAACAGGGCATATATTTGGTAGCTATCTCCAGGAATGAAGAATTAAACTAAAATGAAAATTAAATCGTGTCATATACAGGTACAAATTTTCAATGTCAAGTGTGATCATGATGTTTATAAAATGTACTAATAAAATCATTTAAAAATCTATATTATTGGGCCGGAGATTTAGCTCAGTGATTCTGGGGCCTGCCTCACAAGTGCAAGGTCCTGAGTTTGATCCCAGTAACCACATACATGCTGGGCATGGTGACTCACACCCACTAGCAATTAGTACCACACACCACAGTGCCGGGTGTGGTGGCTCACGACTGTAATCCTAGCACTCAGGAGGCAGAGACAGGAGGATTGCTGAGTTCCAGGCTTGTCTGGGCTACATAGTGAGCTCAAGGACAGCCTGAACTACAAAGCAAGGCCCTGTCTCAAAAAAAAAAAAAATCTATATTATAAGATAAAGGAATCTACTTAAGTTAAAGGTTTTTTTTTTTAACCATTCCTCAAATTGACTCATCCACAATTATTTTCTTGCTAACAACAAAAACATCATATGTGACTAACAGAATTTGGTATCAACCAGTTGACAAAGTCAGATCATTACAATACTTCCACAATGAGGAATTCATGCTGCTGCCTGTTTCTTAGATCTGAGATTCAAAGCCAGAACTATGGAACAGCTATTGCATTTGACTGGATCGCAAAATAAGCAGCAGAGTTAGCCTGGAGGTCAGAAAGAAACTTTAAAATTATGGAGGACAAAAAGCTTTCCTTCGGGGGTTGTTTCAGGAATTTACTCTTCCATCTGCCTGGGAATTTATGCTTTGCATTTACAGGGAAATTACTGGGAAAGACTCAAATATTAAATCTAATTTTTACTGTTTTACCTTTATCTATTGAGAGTTATACAGAAATTGTCATAGTCCATTTCCTCCTCTATAAATGAAAACAATATAAATTTACCAGAATTATTCTGAAGTCAAACTAAAACAATGTAAACAATATACTTTTCCCTACACTGAACATACGGAAAAAATCCCAACAATATTAATTAACATCCTCTTCCTTCTATATTACCAAAGGCCTACATAGGGCAGCATCAAACTCTTCATTAGAAAGTGAAAAAAAAAAGGATGCAAAACAATGGCAAACCTAAGTTTACATGGAAATCCCAACATCTCTCCAAAAAGTAAACCAAATCATTTTAAAGACAGGAGAAAGCTTTAAACACGTTCAGTTTTGTGAAATTTATGCTGAGATCACAATGAGAAAACTATCAACCAGAAGGCCTGATAACGATCCTCTGGATACAAAGACAGCAGTTAGCAGTATGGCAAAGCATTTCCGGTGAGAATGTTGCTGCTCAGATAATGAGAATATCAGATGTTGCATTGCTCCTCTGTTGTGTCCTGGGATACTCTGAACTTCTGAGTGTGACAGACCTAAAATCACACAGCCTACTAGACCAGCAACAGCATAGCCACTACCATTCTGGAAGGAACAAGAATGGAACTTAATTCAGAGTACCTATGAGGATATATACTGGCCCTTGGCTCCTATTATAACCACAGGCACTCACTTAGCTGTAACTCGATTTCTATATTGACGGCACAAAACTATTTCTCAGAAGGGACTACTTGTCATTATGTGACTATCTAGTACCCTGCTCCGTGCTACTACCATCTCTCCTGGCCCCGAGTCACGGCCTTCTAACTGGCCTGATTGCTTTGACAACTGCTCTCATCTCCACGAAGCAGCAAAAGTGGTGCTTTGCTATGTATGAGAGCTTTTAGATGCTCCTGCTCAGAATCAGAGCTTTACATCACATCAAATAAAACCATTTTCCACAGTGTATAGAAACTGACATAAAGTTGGTACTTCCTTTTTCTCTAAACTCACCTACAGTCCTGTCTGCCTCTCTTTCAGCTTCAATCACACAGTATCAACATCACTAAAATACAGTGACCTTGTCCCAGTTTCCTAGCTGCGTGGCTCTTAGGGCAACACAGTTCAGCAGCCTCTCCACCCCACCCCACCCCACCCCCAGTTAATTTGTGTATCTGGTCAAATTTCTGCTTTTCCAAGAGCCTGGCTAACCACTTCATTAAACTGGCCACTTTCTGCCTTCTGTCTCATTCCTTCTCCTTAGACAGTCATGGTTTTCTTCAAAGCACCTATCTAACATCCTATTTATGTCATATACAGAGTTTCTCCAAAAATGTATGTATCAGGAAAAAAGAGGTGCTCAAAGTGGTGTCCATTAGCTTCCAGACGTTTATTAGTGTCACATCTGGCTCCCGGTCAGGTAACTGACGACGCTGCCCTCCGGGAAAAAGCCCCACTTCTCTCCTATTAAGCAACTGACTGGGATGGGAAACTCGGTTCCAATAGACAGTCAGAGGGACAGAGCATAACGACATGTAGACACTTGATTTTTAAAGAGGAAAAGGAAGGCAAGGAGGAAAGGAGAAGGCAGGTAGCTCCCTTGTAAGAAGGATCAGGAGAGAGGGCTCTGGAAAGGTGGAGGACCCGTGGTCCTGTGTTCCCAGCTGCTTTTATCTGAGGGTGAATGATTCTCTCTCAGTCCATCTGGAATTGGCCATAACTGGATCGCCTTTCAGATGCTTCTATCTACCATCATTTTACATGCAGCTTCCTTCTATCTGTTCACTTATCCATGACCTACCTTTCCAGGCTGTGTCTTCAGAGTGGGCAGCTACTTGGCAAGGGGCTACCTTGCATGGTTAGCTGAGAGTTTGTAGGAGGGTGTGTGAATATCCAGTACAAGCTATAATGACTCTGCTGTGGGTAATACAGGGACTGCAGAGTGAACACACACATGCACATACAAGTATGTGTCAGTGCATAGCTGAAAGGACACACTGCTTTGCAGCTAGTCAGCCCCACCCCTTGTTTCTCCTGCATTCTACTGGACACAGGGCAGCTTATCATTTGTGCACGTGGCTTCTCTTTGTGTTCTGCCTGTCAGCTCTCTTTTCTGGTCTCAATGCAAGTCCCAAGGCCATTTCATGCCTTTCTTTATGTAGTTTTTCTCTTTCTCTACTCCTGTCCTTGACCTATTTCCCAGAGGAATTTCTCCAGTAGTTTTTAACTCCTTCAGTATTAGCTAGAAGACCGAATGAAGCTCCTGTTCCATTTTTTTCCCTATACCAGACCCCTGCCCCTACATTAATACGGACTGTGTTTGTATCGTTGATGTTTATTACGTATCTCTCCTTCTGAATTGTTAGGGTCACAGGATAAGGTTTTGTTTCTCTTATACAGTGTTATAAACCCAAAGCCTACAAGGACACTGAAGTAGTAATGACAAGTTCTCCACTTCACGGTTTCTTGTAGCTTTATTTCTTTCTTTCTGGCTTACCTGATGATGGGAAGGATTTGGTTTGTGTTTCACAAATACTTCTCTCAAAACTCGCTAGGATGCTTTTTTCACTCTGTGCATTTAAACAAAACAAGCCAATTATACTGAAATTCAGATCTCTTACGGTAAGTTAAGAAAAATAATTACATTAAATAGTTGTATAAAACATTAATATCTTTATCTAGTTCTAGCCTCAGCTTATGGCATTTGTTCATTAAAATTTCATCACCCTTTCCATTACATTTTATTTCTACCCTGCTTCTTTCTCTACATAGTTTCTGCCCTGGAGAAATTCTAGAAATTCTGTCACCATCAGAAGACACTTATTACCTACTTCACATTAATGTGATAACTCATCTTTCACATTTGATTATTCCAGCAAGACCCAGTGGATCTTCTTAGCTCCTTTTTCAGAACTGAATTTCATTGTTTTTCAGTGGGATATATCAAATGTCTGGAAAGGATCATGATATTGTTTATTTAATTACAATATTGATGGTTTCTTATCTTCTCAGCTGTTGTTTGAAATAAATATGTAACACCTAAAAAATGTTCAGTTTCTTACCTCAGCTACTTCCAATGCCATTTGTAACAATTCAACACATCTAAACATGATTAGAACATTTAAACATTTAAAAGTTGAGCTGGACAAACTGTCCTTTTAAATCTAATACACTAAGCATTTCCATTTCATGAGTAAATCAAGTATATTAACTATGATTTTTATACTTTGGAACTAACAAAATGACTATTTTAAAAAAGAAATTAAGACAAATTATTTTTTTCTATTTTTCCACAATTCTTGAAGATGTCACTTTTTTATAAATTCAGAATTTCTAGAAACATTATACCTCTTTCTTTCCTTCCTTCCTTCCTTTCTTCTTCCTTCTTCCTTCTTCCTTCCTTCCTTTCCCTTTCTTTCTTTCTTTCTTCTTTCTTTCTTTCTTTCTTTCTTTCATTCTTTCTTTCTTTCTTTCTTTCTTTCTTTCTTTCTTTCTTTCTTTCTTTCTTTCTTTCTTTCTTTCTTTCTTTCTTTCTTTCTTTCTTTCTTTCTTTCTTTCTTTCTTTTCTATGTATCCTGAGCCAGTGGATAAATGCTGAACTAAACTTGTGTTTAGAGAAGCTATCTAACCAGTGTGTTGAGCTCAGCTTTATGGAACAGTGGATTTCAGGGATATTAAAGGAATAACAACAGGATACCTTGCTAGTGAACTTAGTGTCCAGGTCTACTGCAGATAGTTATAGGACATACCTTAGACATTATTTAATAAACTATATTGTGTTCATTTATGGGTTGCAGATATATACTGTTTAGCAATATGCATTTTTATTTTGTGAGTTTACCTAGTCATATGAATGATAAGATTCCCAGAAATTATGAATTAGGGTTCAATATTATTATTTGTAATTCTATTATGGTGGAATATAGTGTTGTATCAACATATATCTGATCCATACTTAAAACCTGAGGTTCTCAAATAATAATTACAAGATAAACCAACTGTAATACAAGTAATGTATTGCAATACATATAATGTATTACATGTATTAATACATGTAATGTAATGTAATGTAATACATGTAACTGTAAAACAACTACCATATTAAAGCATTTTAGAAGGTAACTGAAAGAAGAATAATACAAAGGAATAAAGACCTAACTGCTTATGGTTCCAGAAATGTCTTTACAAAGTACAGTTTAAGGTGGATGGAGCCAGGAGCATACGACCACACACTAAGCCTCAGACTCCAGAAAACTGAGTCACTGTATGTGCACATGGGCAAAGGCGCCCGCGAGACCCCAGACCACCGGCGCCTGAGGGCGATGTGATGTGTTCTTTGTTCCTTGGTTGCTCTGCTAGTTCCTGCTCCCTAGATAACTGCTTTTTTAAGCTGTCCTGGTTTCATGTCCTTGAGACTAAGATATGTTCTTACAGTGTGGAGCTGCCTCCTCCAGATATCACACTTCATTCACAAACAGTGGGGTTTCTCTTCCTCCTTTCCCAAGTTTGTCCTATTGTCCTCATGACTCTGTTTCATTGCTACAAGAATCTGTTTCCAGCCCAATAAAGTTACCATTAGCCAAGTTTTTGGTCAATTTCACTGTGTTCGCGGTTGTATCCCCAGTGTCCCCTCTGCAAAGAAGGAGACTCTCACAAGTCACAGAATAGATTTTTTCAGAGAGAAACATGACTAGAAGTCAAAGGACTAAAGGAAGACAACAGTTGATAAATACGGGAAACTAAAAGAAGATATATATGTGAAAGAGAGAATACAAGGAAATGAATTTGGAAGGACACAAAGGCCAGGTTATATACAACCTCATCATCCATGGAGACAAATTTACATTTGTGGTGGCATGTAGTATTCTTCAATGGGCAGATATTGAAGGGTTTTTTTTGTCTGATTCATAATTTTATAAGATTATCCTTATTTCTGTTGTAAAACAAATTAAGTTAAAACATGAAGGTGATACTGGCCAACAGAAAAGCTATGGGATATATTACAAGTAGTTTTCATTAAAATAATCACAGAAACAAAAAGTAAGAGAAAAATTATTGAGCATGAGACACATTTAGAAGACAAAGCAATCCATTAAAGTTTGGGGTGTGAGTGTCTGGGTGGGTAGTTCTAATGATTATTGAGAGGATCTCTGAAGATTAAGTTTTGGGGGTATAAGTTTCCTATGGAAAATATTGTTTGATATATCTATGAGACATACATTTGGAAATGTCAAGTGTTCCAATAGATATGATTCTAAAGGTCAAATGAGAACTGCACAGAAACAAAGACATGATGAGTTATTACTGTCAACAGAAAGTACAACCTCAGTTTTTTTTTGCCCATTCCCTTGGTGCTGATTGAGGAAATGTCAGAGGACTCAGACTTATAAGCAACAGTCAGTGGGAGAATTGTGATGGAATTCCTTCTCATATAATGTTCTAAATTCTCACATGAGGATTCTAGTTGGAATAGTTCAGTCCTTTTAAATAATACTTGAGTCCCTGAAATAAAATAATAGTAACAAATATAGAGAAGATATAACAACTCTGTTAGACTTCTCTACATTAATTTTAGACACTTTATTGGCATGATTAGTGCTACATTTGTTATAAGCATTAGGTCAATCTTTTGCTCCTGTATTTAGTTACCAAACACAATCACAGTAATAAAATTTAAAGCAGATTGCCCAGATTTTCTCCTTGATTAAAAAATGAAAAAAAAACACAAAAAAGAAAAAATGAAAGTGTCATAATGAAAATAAGGTTGTTACCTTTCAAGACATAGGGAACATTTACAAAATGGTTTCCCCACACAGGTGAGTTTTTTTTTCCCAATTACAGTATGGATAGCAATAGATTGCAGACTAAAACTCCTAAAAGCAAAAGATCAGTATATAAATTTTAAATTACTGTTACAAAAAGAGTTGTTCTCTAACCATTTTGAAGCCTAAAACATTATGATATTTTTGCCTTTGAAGAATAATGTAGGGATCCTGGCATCAGGGTGTGTGTCTGTACTTCCAGAACTGAAGAGGCAGGAAAACCACAAGTTCAGAGTTATTTGGAACAAGACAGCAAGACCTTGTCTCAAAAGAAAAAAAAAGTAAAGAAAACAAAAAGAGAGGACACCAAAAGATTCATTATGCACTAGTGGAAATTCCTTAAGTCTAATGTCTGGACAAAAATAAAACAAATGAGATATCTAAATATAATCTCTGAAATATTAGGTATTAATTTTTACGTTTTTCTTCTTTTTGAATAATAATTTTGAAGGCAGTCTATCCAGTTTTAAGTGTATACTACAATGATTTTTCTCAATAGATTTGTTATTTCAAATCATCATGAAGATTTAGTTTTATAGCATTTTATTACTCAAACATGCTCCCCTATGTCCATCAGAGGTCAACACATGTTCCTTTCCCAAGCTCCAGGCAAGCATTGATTTCCTCACTGTTCTTATAGTTAAAACTTTTTGAGAATTTTCACTTACAAAGAGTTAAATAGTATGTAATACTTTCTGTCTGGCTTCCTTCACTTAGCACAATTCACTTAGCACTTGAATTCACCAGTTGTATATATTAGGACTACATTGCTTTACAATGCTAAAAAGTATTCCACTGTATAGGTTGTTGTATGTTAAACTGTGTGTGTGTGTGTGTGTGTGTGTGTGTGTGTGTGTGTGTGTATCGCTTTTTATTCACTTAGTAGTTGATGAGTACTTGGACTGTTTTGGTTGGCTGGTACAAATAATGCTGTTAAGCACATGTGCATGTATGCCAATCTGTGTTTTCATTTTTCTTAGTTAAATGTATAAGTGTAAAATCTTTAATCATATATATGCTCAAAAAGAATGTCCAGATTTTCTAAGTAGTTGTTTTATAGTATATAAATAAATAACTGTAGCACAGAATTATTGAGTTTACAACATATGCAGATAAAATTTGCATGGTGATAATAATTCAAAGGGAGGAAAAAAATGGACCTAAGTTATAAAAACATGCTATATGTTACAGTTCAGTCAGTATTAAGTTAAAATAGATTGTGATGTGTAAAAATGTATATTCTAGTCACTTAAACAACCATTGTAATAACTCAAAAATGGTGAAAATATAACAGTTTTAATACTATAAGAAAATATACACATAATTAACAAAAGGGAGTGAAGAAGAAAAGGGCACAGAAAAGAAATGAGAACAGGGGCCAGAGGATTAGCTCAGTGGCTCCGGTGCCTGCCTCACAAGCGTAAGTCCTGAGTTTGATCCCCGGAAGCCACATACAATGTTGGGTGTGAAGACTCACGCCCACAAGCAATCAATACCACATACCACAGTGCCGGGCATGGTGGCTCACGCCTGTCCTCCCAGCACTCAGGAGGCAGAGGCAGGAGGATTGCTGAGTTCAAGGCTTGCCTGGGCTATATAGTGAGCTCAGAGCCAGCCTGAACTACAAAGCAAGACCCTGTCTCAAAAAAAAAAAAAAAAAAAAAAAAAAAAAAAAAAAAAAAAAAAAAAAAAAAAAAAAAAAAAAAAAAAAAAAAAAAAAAAAAAAAAAAAAAAAAAAAAAAAAAAAAAAAAAAAAAAAAAAAAAAAAGAAGTGAGAACAGACAAATAGAATGTGAAAAACAAATCCAATGATTCTAGTAATTATATATATTTTTTAGTTTTTAGGCTTGTTATTTTTTTTAAAAATTGAGTTGATTGATATATTTTATATATATATTATGATCATATTCATCATTAAAAATGTGTACTGGCCAGACATGGTGACTCCCGCCTGTGATCCCAAGACTCAGGAGCCAGAGGCAGGAGGATTGCTGACTTCAAGGCTTGCTTAGGCTGCATAGTGAGCCCAGGGTCAGCCTGAACTACAAAGTGAGACCCTGTCTCAAAAAAAAAAAAATGTGTACCTGTACATGATATATCTTGATTCTAACTTCTGATTCTCAAGCCCTCACTTCAACCCCAAAAACCTATATTCATAAGCGTTGTTTCCATTTTTTTTAACTATCAAGTTTTTTCTTTGCCTTCCTTACTTCCCCCTCTCCCTCTTTCCCTTTCCCTTTGAACATTTTCTTCCTGATTCACAATATCTAGCACACATTCTGGATCTCACTTAGACCTTCAACTTCTCATACTAGAGAAATGATACAGTATTTACACAACTGTATCTTATGTATTTCACTCATGAATATGTCCTCAAGGTACACCTATTTAAGTACAAATGCCTCTAATTTATCATTCGTTTATGACTGTATACTCCATTTTATTTATACATTTTTGTTATATTTATTTTCACTTAGGAATATGTTCTTAAGACACATCCATTTGACTCTAGTATATCAGTTTTATGGCACAGTAATATTCCATTAAAAAAAAACACATATTCATTATCCAATCTCCAGTTGTGGGCATTTGGCCTTTCCAAAGATTTAGCAATTACAAACTAAGCTGCTATAAGTGTGGGTACACGTATGTCATTGTCATATAATATTTTTAATTCTTTCATATATATACCTAGCAGGAAAGTAGCAAGGTCAAAGGGGACCTCGAATCCAGCTTTTCGAAGAACTCCCACACCAATCTCCACGGTGGTTGCGCCAGCCTCCATTCTGACCAGCAGTGGAAAAGTGTTGCTTTCTCCCCACCGTCTCACCAGCATTTCTTATTGGTTAATTCTGAGATAGCAGCTATTCTTTATGGAGTGAGATGGAATCTTAGTGGTGTTGGCATCTGCATCTGCCAAAAGACCAGTGATGACGAACATTTCCTCATGTTTATTTGCTACTTTTACTTCTTTATCTGAAAAATGTCTGTTCATTTCAGATGTCCATTTTTTTAATTGGGTCTGTACTTTTGGGGGTCTGGGTATTTGTAAGTTTTTTATATACTCTAGGTAATAGTCCTTTGTCTGAGGAACAGCTGGTAAAATTTTTACCCTTGTAGGTTATCTTTTCACTCTGCTGGCCATTTCTTGTGCTGAGTAGAAGCTTTTTAATGAGATCCCAGGTGTTGATTCCTTCTGCTCATTCCCGTGCTGAAGGGTTTGTTCATAAAGTCTTTCCCTCCACCAGTGTCTCCAAGAGTTCTACCTAACCGGTCTTCCAGCAGGCTGCTTATGTTTTAACGTTTAGGTTTCTAATCCACTTTTATTTTAGTTCAATGCATTGTGAAGGACATAGATCTAGCTTTAAACTTTGGCAGGTTGAAACCCAGTTTTTCTAGCATCATTTGCTAAAATGCTATCTTTCCTCCATTTAGGGTGTTTGGCTCCTTTGTCAAAGATGAAGTGGCTTAGTAAATCTTGCGTTGTTTCTGAATCTTCTAGTCTGTTCCACTGATCCTCATTTCTTTGCCAGCACCACGCAGTTTTTATCACAGTGGCTTCCAACCTTCTAACTCCTCAGGTGCAAATACTTCTCAGTTACCACTGTTGAGTGTTCGCCCAGTCTTCATCAAGCATGTCGACAAATTATTCTGTACCACCTTGACAAGCTGTGTAAATAATCTTCTTAAATTTTTCATCTATTCCTGGGAAGCCTTTAAAAATCACTCACTACTTTATTCCATAATTTCAGCAAATATTCATAATTTCCATTTTAATCATCTATTGCAGTTTAGATGAATGTTAATGTTTCAGCAACACTGAACATTCTCTGGAACTCCATTATTTCCAGGATGTACGTTAACTAGACAAACCAAGCAATATCCTAGTCAAGTGCCTGAAACAATGAAGTTGTATTTGAAAAAAGTCTTCACCTTTTTCAGTTCCACAGAAAACAGATTCAGCCAGGCATGTTGGCTCATGCCTGTCATCCCAGCACTCTGGAGGCAAAGGCAGAAAGACTGCTGAGTCCGAGGCTTGCCTGGGCTACACAGTGAGCTCAGCACCAGTCTGAACTACAAAGTGAGACTCCATCTCAAAAGAAAAAAAAAAGGAAGAAAGAAAGAAAGAGAAAACAGATTCAGAAAATCCTGAATTGTAATAGTATTAAGAGAACATTAAATTACAGCCCTTCTGCTTACCAGTTTTTTCTTTTTTGTTGTTATTGTTTTGTTTTGTTTTGTTTTCAATTATAAGAAGAAGTATTGCTGGGATTTAAAAAAAAGATTACCCACACTTTTAGATTGTTTTCAGAACAAAGACACAATACTTGGGAGAGATACTTTGAGAATGTGTGGCTTTTTCACTCTGGAAGTGGTTGTAGGTTTTATTATGTACACTGCAATATTGCTACGTGGTATCAGAGTTAAATGATACTTACATGTTTAAAACCCTCTTCAGATTTTTGCACTTTACACATATACATTGCATTAGGCATCTTCTTCCAGAAGGGCCCAGTTTCATTGCGATTGAAGGTTCGATTTGAGTAGTATTCATTCTCAATCACATTCTTTAGCTCTGGTGAAAATGAGGCAGCAACTTCATAACTGGTGTCACCTTTACCTACAACCTTTCCAGTAATTTTTAAATTTCGCAGTCTATACCAATTCCAGAGTGTGTGTAACTACTCCTTATTTGCATTTAGTAGATAGGTGTCCCTCATTTCCAGAGATTACTTGCTGAGAGCTCAATGCTTTCTGGTACAACACATTACTCTATTTGAACACACTTTCTATTCAGTTTTTCCATCTACAAATTTAATAACTTTTCCACCTTAACCAGATTAACACCAAGTAACTAGTACTATTTCTATAATTTAACAAAGAAATTTCAAAATGGAGATATCAAAAGAAAACTTACATTTATAAATGAACAGTTATAAAAATTACTTAAAAATGAATTCATTTAAAGAAAATAAAGGACCTATATCCTGAAAACTATAAAATATTAATGAAATAATTTGACAAAGATACAAATGAATGAAAAAATCTCTCTTGCTTATGGATTGAAAGAATTAAGGCTGTTTAAACATGATACTACCCAAAAGGATACAGAGATTGAATTCAATCCATACCAAAATTCCAATGTAAGTTTTCATACAGCACCACAAAATGCCTAAATAGCAAATGCAATTATAAGAAAAAATAATAAATCTGGATGCATCACATGATCTGATTTCAAACTATGTTATGGAGTGGTTGTAATTAAAACATCATAATAATATGAATTATTCATTGAATAATATAATACATACAGCCAAAGAATGAAATCACACTTGTATGATCAGATGAATCTTGATAAAATTGTCAAGAATATTCAATGGGAAAAAGTTAATCTTTTCAACAGTGTTGAGAAAACTACATATTCACATACAAAAAATGAAATCAGACCTTTGTTTTACATCATGTATCAATAATAGATTTAGACTAAATATGTTTAAATAGGAATCTAAGATGACAGTTATGACAGAAATTAACTTAAATCTTTCAGTACTCTTGAGGTATAGTTACAGTGAGAAGATATTTTCAAGAACTACAAAATAAAAATAAGTGAAGGTAACAGTACTTGATCTACTTAACATCAAACACTTTCGTAGAGAAAACAAAGGAAAGCAAAGGACTTTATAACAGATTGCAGAAGAATCCAAAAGAACAAAATCACCATCATCTGTGGCCAAACCCTTCTCCAGGTATTTCCACTCTCTCTCTCTCTTTCTCTCTCTCTCTCTCCCTCTCTCTCTCTCTCTCTCTCTCTCTCTCTCTCCTCTCTCTCTCCTGGCTGAGGAAAAGAGACCGTGCCCCTTTAAGAAACCATAGCAACGCACAGACGCAGGTGAGGTAGATGACGCAGAACAATCATATATTGCGAAATGATGCTTCCGCCTTTGTGCCTAATCACGGGCACTGTGACCGTCCTCTCATCCAATCACATCCCAAGGCGCCCTATGTGAATGCTGGTAACATCCAAAAAATAAGAGAGGAGCTCACCATCCTTGCGGAGTCGGGTTATAATCCCGCATCTCCGCTCACCCTTGCGAGGCCGTCGGATTACAGAGATGGCATGGTAACCGGACCAGGCTGGGTTACAATCATCTCCTCAAAGTTTCCCAGACCATTCAAAGTAAAACAGCAGAAGTTAGAAGGACAAATGGAGGCCAACAATAAGTGAGGGTTCAAGGAATTCTGAGAAGGTAAGTAAATGGTAAAGGTTCTGTTGACCTAGCCACATGGAAATAGCAATAATCTAAAGCATCATTCTCAATCTAAGTTCTACACTAAGCTATTGCTCATTGGAATCCATGATGAGACTTTGCTGAATTTTATCCAAATCGAGTAGACACAAGCCACAAAGCCAAGAGTAGAAAAAGAAAGGAAAGATTTAGGGTGGAAAAGACTGAGGTAGGTAGAGAGAAAAGAAGATGTTTTCAGAGAGTTTCTGCTTCTTTTGGACATGTGATCACCTAGACTTCCAGTTTTAGGAATGTATTCTCTCCCTTCATTTACAAAAGAATCAAAAAGAACAAAATAGGAATAAATCTAACCAAAAAGATTAAACATGCACACTAAAAACCACAAACACTGATGAAATAAATTGAAACTTTATTTTTGATCGCTTGGTGAAAAGCAGAGAGGAGGAGATTTATTCTGGAAAATTATAAAAAAAAATTTATACTCAAACCTCCTGCCTAAGAGCACCAAATAATCACTTCAGCTACAAAGTTTTAACAGAAAAAGTTTGCAGCATACAAAATTGGCATAAGGAAAACAGAAAATCACATTGCTCTATATAATGAAAACATGTCAGTAGCATTTAACTCTTATTTAGCAAATAAAAGCTCTAATTTAATATTTTACATAATCTAAAAAAATTTAGAGAAATTATAGCACACTAAAGGAATAAAATATATCAGAAAACTAAATAATACAAATGTAAAATAATAACAAATAAGAACCAAAAAGGACCGGAGATTTAGCTCAGTGATTCCAGCACCTGCCTAGCAAGCAAAAAGTCCTTGGTTCGATCCCTGGTAACCACATACAGTAATACCAGGCGCGTTGACTCACACCCAACAGCAATCAGTGCCACACACAATAGTGCTGGGCATGACGGCTCACGCCTGTAATCCCAGGACTCAGGAGGCAGAAGCAGGAAGATTGCTGAATTCCAGGCTTGCCTGGGCTACATAGTGAGCTCAGGGCCAGCCTGAACTTTAAAGAGAGACCCTGTCTTGAAAGAAAAAGAGGGAGGGGGGATGGAAGGGAGGGAGGGAAAAAAAAAGAAGTGTTTCTCTGTAGTTACAAAATTTAAAAAAATAAAATAATACGCATATATGCATCCACTCTCACACACGTGCATACACACAGTCACAAATATATAGGAACCATTGAAATTTGTGAAATAAAACTAAAATTTGTGAACTCTATCAAAATATCCAGATTGTGGTGTCATAGTATAACTTCATAAATTCACAGTGGAATATTTCTCTGCAATATTTTTATAAATGCTTGTGAATCTCCAATTATGGCAATATAAATTTCAATTAAAATACTTTCCCCATTACTTCTCAGTTCACTTCTACTCCCCTCCCTCCTTATCCTATACTTTTAAGAAGTGTAAGGACATGAGGAGAACTATTTGAGGCTTTTGTATTTTGAAGTGAGATTTTTACTGAAGTGGAGAATACAGTGAGGCTGCAGATGTTAAGAAGGGGACAGATTGAGGAGAAATCCATGGTCGTGAAAAGCCCAGAGGAGGCGTTCTGATGGTGATGAAAGTGTTCTGTGTCCTCATTGCTTCAACGCTATCCCAGTCGTGGTATTCTACCATTGCAGTGTGACACACGATCATTTGAGGAGAGGTACTTAGAGTCCCTCTGTTGTCTTTTTAAATCCATGTGAATCTATAATTATCTCAAAATTAAAGTTTAATATAAAATCCACTTCAGCCAATTGCAAATATTTAAAAATAAAGTGAATGTACAGTAATAAGTATTGATACCATTACACATGGGATTAATTTTGCTATTATATAACTATGTACACTATGATTTCAAAATGTTATAAATTAAACTAATGTAAAAGTATGACAAATATTGAAGTTTAAGAAGTCAGTGAGAAAGTATTATAAAAGCAAAAGCCACTACATTTCACAAGATCTAATTATTGTCACTAACTAAAATTAAATCATGGAGTTTAAAAGCATAGCATTATTATCCTAATAGTTTTTATTATATCTTAAATATTAAAGACATTTCTTAGGAAGAATATTATTTCTGCAGAAAAATTATTCATTTGAATTTCGAATTTTTCACTTTAGATTATTTTATTGTATTAAAGTTAAATAAAAATAAATGTTATATCATCTAATAATTCACTACAGTACCTAATATGATAAATGGTAAATGGATCAATAAAGGCAAAATAAGGAACCAACAGGTGGCAGGGAAGACCGAGTGTCATCATGGGTGCTGTAGTGAATTCAAATTCTATATTTTATCTCACAAGGCATTAGCTGGGAATCCTGGAGAGTCAGGTACCAAATTTCTATGCAAACCAGTTCTTTTTCTCTACCCGGAGATAGTACTGCTGATCTCTGCAGGCTGCTGTAAAGATCGAATGAGGCAATACACGGACAACTTGGACTACTGCTGTTTGCACTGAAGTTAAAAATGTACTAATTTTTCAACAATCATTTATTCCTTCCACTCCCTCTTCTGCTATACTCCACATGTTTTAAGACAAGAAAAACTGACATTGTATTAAAAATAATTTCTATTTCAAGTGACTAAATATTAAGAAAAGAAACATTCTGTTCTGTGCCATTTGTATACTCCTTGGAAATCTTTGAGATGATCACATACACCTGCCTTACTGGTTATAAATCTCCATTTATGTCTGTCTGAGAATTTTTGTAAAACTGGTCAGATTTACCAGAGATGATTTTTGTTGCTGTGTTGTTGTTGTTTTTGCTGTTGTTGTTGTTGTAAAACATTGAAAAATCCCTGATATAGGCAAACAAAAGCAAGGGCTGGAAAACAAGTGTCAGAACTGAGAGAATAGAGCCATTTTGCTTTTCACTCCAGAACACCAGGTCACTGGCAGGGATTAGCTGGACCATTCCTGTGTTTCTTCCTTCCCGTCGGGCAGCATCTGCTTTGTGGTGGAAGACCGAACATTTATCTGCCTTTCTCTCCCCCCAACTGTCTTCCCCATATGTCCTCACAGAAGTAAACTTCCAAACCAAGTTTATATAAGAACATTGAGGAAAATACAGTATATTGTCTCACTGAACATAAGTTAGGGAGTAAAAAAAGAATCTTTCAAATGATGAAAAAACAAGAATCTACTCCCAGTGCGAATGATGCCAGGAGCAGTGAGCAGTCCCAGGGCTCACCTGACCATCTCCTTGGCTGCCTGAAACTTTGGTTCCCCTCTCTCCTTAGCCGCTGATGAGAAGAAACTAGTAATCATTCTCTGCGGTCAGTATCATGTGCTCCTGGCAGGGAATCCATTTCACACCACTTGCTGTTCCTGCCCTCAAAATCATAGGTCTGGGAGAAGACTGAGGGGTGAACTGAGAAGTTACAGAACCACCCTGCACAGTCAGTGGGTACGAAACACCTTCCCACTTAGGGAAAACACCCCACACAGATGCAGAACTCCCGGTCATGGGCTACCAATGATCCAAATTCCATGGATGAAATAGTCCCTGTCAATCACAAGTAAAATGTGTGTTGCTTAAAACTTGCTTGCATGAAACAGACTCTTAAGATTGCTTGCTAAATATGTTAACCTATTACTTAGGATTTGCAAAAATTAGTGACTATGCAAACAATTTAAATAAAACTACAAATTACCTTTCATATATTTTCATATTATTTTTGGAAATGTAACAGGTTAATCACATAAAATATACTGTATAACTGTTAGCACCTAGTCAATACTTAATAAAAGGTGCTTATAGGCAAACAGAACATACTAATAACAATTTTTATGATGTTTCATCTTTAGTACCAATTTTTAGAAAGATAATGATAATACAGAGATTATTAATTTGCTAGTGTAACAAAACTGTTGGTGTATTCT
The DNA here is from genome assembly GCA_004025085.1 of Thryonomys swinderianus. Taxonomy (NCBI): domain Eukaryota; kingdom Metazoa; phylum Chordata; class Mammalia; order Rodentia; family Thryonomyidae; genus Thryonomys; species Thryonomys swinderianus. Next base: position 22,997 of record PVIC010010439.1, read on the forward strand.
AATTTACATTGTTTTCCATCATTGCACTTACATTATTTTGGTCATATTTTAATTCAGTCAAAATATTTGAAAATATTCATGAAGATGCTCCATCTTTTTTATTTGTAATTTTTACTTCTTTTTGTTATCTTTCAATCTTTAGTTTTAATTTACCATCATTTTTCTGTTGTCTTATTTTTCTAAAATAATTTCATGGACATTTATCATTTAATCTCTTATTTTCTAATGTAGCCATTTCTACTTTTATCTTATTTCTTATTTTTATTTTTTTCTTATGTGGAACACAATATACTATTTTTTCCTAAACTGAAGGTTTGATTTAACTGAATAACATCGTAAGTACTTCTGAAGTACATGACTATCCCTGTTGCCCCTGTATTCTGGTCTGTTTTCTTAAAATATGACATTGATTTTCACTTTTCTTCCAAATGATCTGATGTTATTCAGAACCACATATAAATGGTGGCATCAGTTTGCATTGTGTGAATTTTGTATGAATTACTTTCAGGCAGACATTGAATTACTGCTCCCAATCACTTCTTTTTTTTTTTTTTTTTTTTTTTTTTGAGACAGGGTCTTGCTTTGTAGTTCAGGCTGGCTCTGAGCTCACTATGTAGCCCAGGCAAGCCTCGAACTCAGCAATCCGCCTGTCTCTGCCTCCCGAGTGATGGGATTACAGGCATGAGCCACCACGCCCGGCCACTTATTCTTTTTGTATTTTTATAGCCTAGACCTATAACTTTCCCATTCTAGCGATGGAATATATATGAGGGTTAGCCGTGTAGGTTGCTTGGGTCATGTGGACAGCAGTTACGACACATTCAAAAACAGCGCAGCTCTGCCATTGGCCTTTTGCTTGCCATTCTTACATCAACCAATAACTTGTCTCATTGTAGCTCACTGGAGCAAAGCCAACCTAGTCCTGCTCACAAAATCAGCTGAAATCTGTTAATCCTAGAGATTCACATGTCCTGCAGCAAGAATATGTTCATTTGTTTGTCGCTGACTTTTGAGTAGCTCCCTGTTTACAACTGACATTGCAGTTGTAAATCCACTCAGAATGTGTTACCTAGACATATGATCTGCTCTAATATAATCCTAAAATGTGTATCTGTGGACTGGAATTCTGTGTTAGGCACTGAAAAATTAGTTTAAAAATGAAAGTTTTTCACTGTAAAATGAAAAACAATTATAGAAAGGGGTTAAAAAATACTACCTGTGATAATGTAGAAGAAAGCTACCTAATGAATTTGTAGAAAAGAGGGAAGTGAATTTGAGATTTTGTGTGTATTATTCCTACACACATTTGGAAAGGCACTGAAAGGAAGTACTGAGGTCAGAAGTGGCCAGAGAGCAAAGAGAATTTGAAAAGAATAGAGATCAGCCAAAAAGTTCAAGGATAGAAGATAAAACTATTTTATACAAATAGATTTCAGGTACGGACCAAGTTTAGAAGTGAGGAAGGAGGCAGAGATAGGAACATTGAGGCAAAGCCTCAGAAAAGACAAAACCCATCACTTTGCATCTCCTTTATTAGAATTCTGAAAAATTAATATGAGCTCTTAGTAGATACTGTCATCCAAAGATTTCAGTAGAGTTTGCATTCCCACAGAAATCTCATCTGGGCAGGTTCCCTGCAATTGTTTCAATAAACTCCACAGAGCAAGAGAAAACACTGAATTAACAAAAGCACTGCCAGTTGGAACTAGAGGAAAGTAAGACTGCTGGATGTAAGAATTCTCTGTACCTGCAACTTTCTGCAAGCAAAAAAGACAGGCTGTGAAAACTGCTCAGTCTCTAGGAAAAAAAAAAAAGTCTCCAGAACTGCGGAGCCAAGAGCAATGTATAAATCTGATCTCTTCCAAAAGATCTCCACCCTGACTTAGGGACATCCCTGCATTCTCAGGAAGTGGGTGGACACACCATTTCTGTAAAGGGGCAGAGAGTATATTGTGGGCTTGCTGACTACATGTTGTGTCTGCATGAACTTCATTCTTTTGTTCAGTTTTACAATAGTTTTTCAAATGTAAACAACACTTTTCTTCTCAGCCACACCACACAAAGAGGCGGTACCTCTGTTCTAGCTCCCGGGCCTCCCTGGGCAGATCTCTACTCCAAGGTAACAGAAAACTGATACTTGCCCAGGGGGACTTCAAACCTCCACTGGGTCTGTGAATATCATGTACCATATAGCCTGCCACTTTGGGAATGGGAGTATCTTCTATTTTGTCACACCATTGCACATTGGTTGTTAAGAAGACAATAACCTTATTATTTGTGTATGTGTGTGTTTGTATGTGTGTTTGTGTATATGTGTGTATGTGTATTACTTAGGCTTGAACCCAAGGCCTTCAGAATGAGGTACAAACTCAGACTTCTTTTTATATTTTCTTTTTAGTCTTTTATTTTTTGTTTCAGTTCATTATCTTTGAATTAAAATAAATTGCATCAGAATTTAATATAAATGTTGATATCCTAGATTTGGAACTTAGCTATGATTACAGAGGCTGTTTGGTAGCCATAAGAAAGTCAGTAACTTTATGACTGACACATTGAGAAAATATGCTAAGGAACACAAGACAGCACAGTAAACCATTCAAGCACATCTCAAGCCTCTGATGTTGGCACACTTATAACCTTGTGTTGACTGAAGCAAGTTATATGGTGACCTTGTGGACAGGAAAGCAGGCACAGTCTGCTGGAATGGCAAATGCAGATGGACAAAGGAATGACCAGACAGACAGCACAAGGAATCAGGTGAATAAACACTACAATTTGTGGTTCTTTATCCCTTTTTTTACCCATAAAATGACTTTCTCATGGCTCTCAGACATTACTCACCCCATTACTGAGCTTCTACAGCTATTAACCACTGGTTAATCTGTTTCTGCCTTACACTCATAGCTTTCCCTTTATCTTCTGAATTATTTGAAAGGAAACTCCAGTCATCATATCATCTGCAAATATTATAGTACATACTTTAAAGACAGGTGCTACTTTAAATCCACAATTTTTATCATTATACTTTTCATTGGTACATTTTATTGGTACAGTATATATACCATCACAATTACATTCCACACTGAGAATTTGTACCAGTACATGACACAACTTAATTCTCATTTTCCCCCTCCCCTACCCACCTTACTTCCCCGAATATATACACAAGCATTGTTTCCTTTTTCTAACATTATTTTTTTCAGATGTGCAAATATCATATATTTTCTCTGATATGAGAAACTGAAGTTATAAATGTGTTCTAGAATGCTTGATTGATAATGCGAAATAGTAAATATTCAAATGGTAATGGGGCTTAGGGGTAGATAATGAAGAAAGAAAAATATCATTATACTTTTTAAATCAACAAAAAGACCATAAAATACAGACACTATGTTTAAATGTACCTTTTGAGTTTTAAAAATAATTTTCTCATAGTTGGTTTATTTGCATTAGGAGTCAAACCAAGAGTTCTACATTATCATTAGCACATATACTCTTAAATTGCTCTTAATCAGTACATTCTCTCTGGGTTTTCTATTTATTTCTGCACTTTATTTGTAGTACAAATAATGTTAGTTGTCCTATATCTCAAATTTCTTACATTTTACTGGTATGGATTATTTATCTAATTTTAGAATTTATTATACATCCCCTAACCATATGTATACAAATATGCATGTACACACACACACACACACACACGTGCATGCATGAATCCAAGATATGTATACATGCAAAAATTATTGTTCAAGGGCCAGAGATTTGGCTCAGTGGTTCTGGCGCCTGCCTTGCAAGTGCAAGGTCCTGAGTTCAATCCCCGGTAACCACATACAATGCTGGGCATGGTGACTCACGCCCGCCAGCAATCAATACCATATCCCACTGTGCTGGGCGTGGTGGCTTATGCCTGTAATCCCAGCACTCGGGAGGCAGAGACAGGAGGATTGCTGAGTTCGAGGCTTGTCTGGGCTCCATAGTGAGCTCAGAGCCAGCCTGAACTACAAAGTGAGACCCTGTCTCAAAAAAAAAAAAAATTATTGTTCAAAATAAAAACAAGGTTATTAACTCTTAAAACAGTTTGAAATATTTACTTTTCCTTCAGGTATACGCCCTCAGGTGAATAACATTATTGGGTTTTTAAAAAAATGTAACATGACTTAAAATAATGTAGCCAAGTTAAAACCTAAATTATATACATTTGTCACTCTGTTCAATTTTTAGAATTTATTTTTTAATTTTATTCTGCCCTGTAATCATACAAAACATAACTAAATGATGCCTAGAATATTATGTAATTATACAACAAATATATTTGTTCAGTTACCTATGTCCTACCTAAGTGGATTAAAACCAGAAATGAAAATCAAAATTTCAAAAGTTTAAATAATCATTGTTTCAAATGCCAAGCAGAAGTTTTTAAAATACAGTGGATTAAAATTTTAAAACTCAACACAAAATGTAATTGATTATATTGAAAGTTTCTTATTTTTTCAAAACTCAGATATTAAGTAGAAAGACAAGTCTTCCCTGGGAAATAATTTATGTTACTCTATAGCCAACAAAAGTCAGAAGGTTGAATGAGAAAAGTCTAAAAAATTAGCAAGACAGAAAAAGAGCAAATAAGTCAGTCAAGTTTTTCACAGAAAATGAAAACATGCAGAGTTAGTAAGCATATGAAAAGACAGATCAACCCTATGAATAAAATGCTAATTATATTTTAAGAGATGAAAAAATATGCAATGTCATGTTATGACAAGAAATTAGAGAAGCAGATTTTTTCCTCTACTGTTGATAATGCGGTAAATGGGAAATATCAAACAAAAAATGTACTGGCAGTATTTTAAAAAGATAATGAAGACTGTTCCAGGCTACTGTAATAGGGGAAGGAAGGCAGAGTTCAATTTAAACTCAAGTCCAGTACACAAGAGTTTGATAGATATGTGCCCATTTCCCCTACTGAAAGGAAAAGTAAACTTTCTTCTACTGCCACGACTACAGTAGCTATATAATTTGGAGAAGGTGCCTGTTGAGGTCAGCTCCTATCTTTCCTTAGAGATGGGAAAACTATATTTTGTGTTACACTATACGTATGATGGTTATAGTCCCAAAGGGTAGCTTCTAGGAATTCAAATGACTTGTAAAATCAGCAAGAGAATTTTAATAATGTTTACTTGTTCTATTAGTTTTTCAGAGTTCTAATGAAACATCTGTGATGATTAGCTCACAGAGTGAGAAGATGTACTTTGGGTCAGGGGTATGGAAGTGTTAGTCTAAGGCTCTGGCGGTGGGCCAGCTAGAGGACAGTGACCGAGAAGGTGCAGTAAACAGTCTATCTCACAGCCACAGACAGAAAAAAAAAAAAAATGACAGAAAAAAGAGGAAGTTGCAAAGATCGCATAAGCTCCTTTGACACCACTCCCCAAACAAGCTCAGGACCTCCAAGCAGAACCCTGGGTACATGTGCCATCATCCGCAGTAGTGCCAACTAGGAACCAGGTTTAACAGGTGGCCTTTGGGGAGCATTCAATATCCAAATTGTAGCATTTCTCAAAGAAACAGGATATATTTACAGTTGTAAGATTTCTTAACCACTTAACAGTTTACCCTGAACTTCAGCACATTTTTTTATGTACTGTCTCAAGTGTTATCTGTACAAAATACACTCATACATTTGTTTATTTGTTTTGACTATTTTGGGCATACTTTTTAAATTAGTACTTTGTATCTGCCTTTGATGTTTGTTTCTAGTGAAATCTAAATGTAAGTTCTGGCTATTTTACTAATTCATGACATTTATTAAAATAACCTGTAATGGTGTGTTACAATCTATAAAACCTCTTATCATGAGTACATTAGATGCAATTTTTATAGTTCTCCAGAACTCATTGATGTTCTACAAATTAACACATTTGAAACACTGAGACTGAACAGAAAGTGCCAGAAGATCTGAAAAAAATCTGTGTGTGTGTGTGTGTGTGTTAACATATCAGTTAGGAAAAGTCTGTGTTATGTAATAGGAAAACAACAAAAAAGTTTTTTTTTTAAACAGTCTCACTTTGTAACCCCGGCAAACCTCAAACTCACGGCAATCCTCCTGCCTCTGCCTCCTGAGTGCTGGGATTATAGGTGTGAGCCACCATGCCCAGCAGTATGGTGTGTGGTACTGATTGCTTGTGGGCGTGAGTCACCACGCCCGGTATTGTTGTATGTGATTACTGGGGATCAAACCGGCGACCTTGTGCTTGCCAGGCAAGAGTAGGAACCCTTGAGCTAAATCTCTGGCCTAATATAGAAAGATATTTAAAAGTTAAATATGTGCTAATGTATGTTTCAGCAAATCAGCTCAAAAATATACCCCTGAAATTTATTTTATGTATGATGGATGATCAAATCATGCGTTTAAATTTATTTTTAAAATTATTATAAAATTTTAAAAATTATTATAATAAAAGACATATGGTATTAACCACCCTCAAATTCTCCTCCTTTCAAACACGTTTTCCTTAATTTTTGCCACTTTCTGAAGTGTTCCTGAAAGTGCTTTCTTGTATTATTTACTTACTTACTTACATACTTACTTACTTACTTAATTTACTGGAAGACAGGGCCTCCCTTTGTGGTTCAAGCTGGCCCTGAGCTCACTATGGAGCCCAGGCAAACCTCAAACTCAGTAATTCTCCTGCCTCTGCCTCCCAAATGCTGGAATTACAGGGGTGAGCCACCATGCCCAGCAGTGTAGTATATGGTATTGATTGCTGGTAGGTGTATTGTTATATGTGGTTACCGGGGATTGAACTAGGGACCTTGCCCTTGCTAGGCAGGTGCTGGAATCACTGAACTAAATCTCCAGCCCTTTATATCTTTATTAGGTACCACAAAATATGTGGTGAATGGTGGTGCTTGGTGCCACCCATGGAGAGCCGAGCTCATAAAAGTATGACAGTGTGCTCTCATCCACTTTAGTTTCTGGACCTGGCATTGAGTGACTTCTGGTTCTTTCCCAAAGTCAAACAACAATGAAATAGAAACATTTTGAGTCCATGCAGAACATCAAGGCAGGCACAGAGGCAAAATTAAAGACACAAAAAAAGAACTTCCAGGGCTGGAGATTTATCTGTTGTTCTGGTGTTTGCCTAGCAAGCACAAGGTCCCTGGTTTGATCCCCGTTAACTACATACAACAATACCACAACCAGCAATCAGTACCACATACCACAGTGCTTGGCATGGTAACTCATGACAGTAATCTTAGCACTCAGGAGGCACAGACAGGAGGATTGCTGAGTTCGAGGTTTGCCTGGGCTGTGTAGTGAGCTCAGGGCCAGCATGAATTACAAAGTGAGATCCTGCCTCAAAAAAATAAATAAATAATAAAAAATAAGTAAAGGACTTCCAGAACTGCTTCAAAAAGTGCCAAAAATGAGGCAGTATGTGTCTTCAAAACAAGAGGGAGTGTTTTGAGGAGGATTAATGACAATGTGTCCGTTACTATAATAAATATATTTCATGTACAACAGTCATTTTTCAATCACATACCAAATGTACAATTGTAAATGTAGCTCCAGTAACACACAGGTAAAATCATAAATTAGTTTTTCATAAAGCAAAATTACTTTCCTCTGATCAACTAATCTTTCGGGCTAGCTCATTCTCTATACTACGATGTAGATTCAGGTAAACCACATGGATTTTTCTGATCAATTTCAGATAACACAAAATGTCTGTAGATTATTTTAAATTACATAACTGTTTTAACCTAATCATTAAATGTCTTGTTATACATGATACTCTGAATTTTAATTTTTGCTTAAAGTTAAAATTTCTCCCTTTCTCTCAAGTAAGAGATAGGTTTAAAATTTGTTTGTTCAGAAAATAAAAATGAAGTACAGTGAAGGAAGAACCTTCTTCCAGATGAGTAACATGGAAATCCATCTCCAAGTCTCTGGAAATGGGATATGTCTGAAGTTTTCTTCTATTGGAATCTATCACTTACTTTGGGAGGCCACAGATGGGCTTGTCCCCTGCTCTTTCCATCTGCTGACCAAGAGCTTGTGGCCTTTTGAAAAGTGAGGTTTCCTCCTCCCACAGGAGCCTCTGTGCTCAAGGACCACTGAGAGGACAGGAAAATAAAATGCCAATGTTGACTACAACTTTCTGAACTAATAAGAAACAGAAACAAGTAAAGATGAATTAGCTATTTTATTTGATTTAATGTTTTGAACACAGAAAGCAGAACAGTAAAATGTTTGAGGCCATAGATAGAAAGATAAAGCAATAGACACACAATGAGATAAAGAGAGAGGAGATAGAGGCTCACAGGATCCTAAAGCATGCATTAATTAATTAGTTTTAATTTACTCTTTGCTGGTTCTTCAACTGGGTCACAGAATATTTATCACCTGAAAACACTGCTGTTTGAAACTGCTAATCAGTCCATTAACCACTGTTCACAGCTCTTTAGTTTTAGTTCCCCATTGAAATCACTTTTTTTTTTTTCTGGAAGAGCCTCTGTCAAATTTGGTTGTCACTGAACGCGCATGCTCACTACAGTGCCAGGCACCTGGTAAGCTAGACCCTAAAAACATCAGTTTTGAACTGACAAGTGAATCACGCAGCCTTTCATCTGCAGGAAATATCTATGGCTGCACTGTAGTTAGTACATGAAGAAATAAAGAGAACATCTTACTAACATTCTAAGAATAATTTCATTGGGTTGACTCCTCAAATTTTATACTATAACCATTAATGAATCTGAATTTCAAAATTCATCATTGCCTTAGGGTATAAACAAGTATCACAAACTACAGAAATTCCAATAGTTTTGAAAAAGGCACAAGAACACAGAATGTAGAATCAAACTCTCCTGCTTCTAATTCCAGCTCTGTTATATGCTAAATTACCTTTAACAAGGTACAAAAATGTCTCCGTCATCCCCACCAATCTGGACAAATATATTCAGTACTTAATTCCTAACATTAAGCCTTGTACATATTAGATAATATACATATAGTATCTATAAGTAAAGTATTGTTATCCCACCTTAACCTCTGGAGAATCTCTAGCAGTATTTCGCATATTAATTTAAATCTAAGAAAAATATCTATTATCACCAGCCTCACGTGGATTCCATCCCTTCTTCCTTAGCTCCTTGAATACTTATGTTACACTAGTTCAGGTTCTCACTGCCCTTCCATGGTTCTTGATGGTGCCAACCAGAAGTGCCCACTGGCTGTTAAGGTAGCACCAAGCATAACACACTCTTGTCTGCTCATGTCAGCATTAAAGGTGCTAAAGACTTTCATTTATGAAGCCACGGCCATTCTTTTAATTATTGGGAAAAAATCCAATACAGGTCTTCTCAGAATGGAAGTCTAAGATACCACAATTTTTTATGTATTATAATCATTTTCTAACAAGAAAATAAAAATATATGACATTTAATGTTCTTATTCTCTTTGTGTTGTCCTTCACCCTAGAGTTTCAAACATAAATTCATGAACCCTGCTGCAGGGTATTTAAGAAAGAGATAATACTTTATAACCATATTTACTCCAATGGTTGGATTCCAATGATGTTACAACAAACATGTTTCATTTCTCTCAACACAAGAAATATTTTCTTTTGCCTCTACCTCTTAGATGGCTGCAGTTCCTGCGGGACTCAGTAGCTACTCTGGAAGCTCCATTGCTAACCTGGTTCTCCAGCAGTGTGGGCTGAAGGTCTGTGTCCCACCCAGAACTGCTGTGTTGAAATCCTAAAATCTTACTACCAGTGTGACTATAAGGCGGTCATTAAGGTTAAAGGAGGTCAAAAGATTTGCCACTGATCCAACAGGGTTAGTATTTATTTTTATTGGTAGGGACTTTAAACAGCTCTCCTGCCTGCCCCCTCCCTCCTCTCCCTCTCTCTCTGGAGGTCGTGTCGAGAACAGAGTGAGAAAGCTGCTGTCTCCAAGCCAAGAAGAGGCCCCTTACCAGAATCCAACTCTGTTGGACCTTGTTTGAGATTTCTAGCCTGCAAAACTATGAAAAATTAATTGTGTTATTTAAACCACTCATTGTGTATTACTTAGCTATGACACTCTAATCTATCCAAGATAGTCAGAAATAATAAAAAGCATTAAAATTCAGGGTGAGCACAATTTAGTATTAATGATGGATCACAGTAATAGGAGTCATTGTCAGAGCATTCCTGAGGAGATTAAGGTCTGAGATTGAAGCAGAAAATGAAAGACGTAGAAGAAATCAGAAATGCATATTTGAAGTTCTCACAGTCGTATCGGTATTTAAAACGCAAAAATATATGAGAATAAATAATAAAGTGTTTTTCCCTCCTATGGTACTAGTTACTTCTAATGTCCTTATAGTATATATTCAGCCCACATTTCATAGAAAAGAGGTTTTTATCAACCAAACCCTGAGTCAGAGCTGAAGTCTCTAAAAGATCATATGTTCCAAGTTGTGACCCTTCACAAAATGCCCCCTAACAAAAAACTAGACAGCTTTGTTCTCTAAAATATAGATGAAAATGACCTTTAAAATAATAAATTCCTGCAGTTGACCTAGAGAGTCCATCTCTATTAACTTTTCTCTAATAAAGGTTTTATGTATAGTCAAGTTTTCTACAGACAAATAAAAGTTGACAACTCTTTCCATATTACTATATTCTCAAATAAAATATTCATTCCCTGAGAAAGTATATCGAACACAATGTGATTTGTAGGAAATTAGTTTGGAGTAGCTATAGCTTTGAAATTATTCTCATGAGTAAACTTTATCTTGTCTTTATAATTGACCGTGATGCTGTATGTCAATAGCGTAAACTATAAAGCAATCAAAATGCATTAATATTTACTCCTCATGGTACTCATATGAGAATTTCATAATAATCCTGCTGAGGCAATTTTTTTTTACCTAGCAGCTATTTATTTGTTTGATTTACAAATGGACACATTCATATAGCCTCAGGCTTTACAACATTTACATTTGGAAAAAAACACATGGAAAATGTAGTACCAATTACAGTATCATATGGTACAATGTTAGATTTTTTAAAAAATAACCTACCATTTCAGGGACATTTCTTTTCAAACATCAAAAACTCAGCTTATAAAATGAACCACAATAAAAAAATAAGTTGTTTAAATGATAGACATGCAAATTTGATTCACATATATCAAAACATCACATCACACCCCATAAACATAAGCAATTATTTACCAACCCCAAAACAGTAAAATTATTTTAATAATAATGATGTCATTAATTGGCATAAACAGAAGAACACCAACATTTTGGGTTGATTTTATAGAATTCCACTCATTATCATCAGAGATATAGTTTGTCCCCGTCTTTCTGTATCAATAATGATAGTTTTGCTCCAAACTGCTATTCTTTTCAGTTATAGTTTCTGGGGATACATATTTTTTCCATCTCCTCCCTTAGGAAAGAACTAACTTCCTGATGGGACAGAAGATTCTAATTTCTCATCGAACCACAGCAATTTTTTTTTTCAGTCTTGTTAAACAACTCAGTCAAGGGTGAAAAATAATGTGGTACATATCCACTTTAGCATCATATACAAATTTCATGTAAGTCTCTGCCCTTGAGCTACATCTCAAATTTCAAAAAAGATTACTTTCACAAGGCAAGAAAGTAACCTCAAAATGAAGGTTGTAGACTCTTCCTATCATCCTCACTATTCTGAAGAGCAGGTGAGGTACCATCATGAGACCAATACAAAAGATTGTTTTATGGTAATTCTTACTTTTTCCTGATGAAACTATCAGGATATTACATAAAATATATCTTCTTTCATAAGAGTTACACATGTATGATTCAGATCCTATAATTACCTATTTGTAGTTTTTAAAATTTCCAGTTTGCTGCTATATGGTCTAAATGTGTTGGCATGAGATGTATTTTTTACAAAGAATCTGAAATTATGAACTTTAATAACTGTAAATAAAAATCTACAGATTTCTCTGTAGAGAAAATCTCAGATTTCTCTGATTTCCCAATTCGGTAACACTATAAAACTGTGGTTTTCTAAACGAGGAAGTTTCATGGTTTTGTTGCATTGCTTTGATTTTACTTGAAACTCCCACATTCTAGCCTGAGAGACTGTATCAGCAAATCTGATCTGGATATGTTTCTCAAAACTCTGAAGTTAATATTGAAATCAGCTATTTAGAGAACTGCCATTTTGCTCTATGTTTTAGAACAAGCATAAAATTGTGCTCTGGAATGAATCTTGAAAACTTTCACAGTACATAGCTATCTATAAAAAATTACTGGTAAAAATTTTTATAAGAAAAGTATAAAATCAAATATTAACTGTACAGCTAATTCAAGTACATATTGAAAAGTGAAAGGCTATCATACATAGGAAAATGTTCTCTGTTTTACTTACAGTCATTTACTGCTGAACACAAAAATTATAACAATTGCTGTTACTAAACAAAATAAGGAAAATTCAAATAACAAAAAGGTGAATAACTAGTTAACTGGCAATATTGAGAAAGTATTTCTAGTAGATTAAATGAAAAATATCAAACAATTTCTACAGTTTCTCTTAGAAATTTAAGTATCTTCCAGATTACTGGATTTCCTTCAGAAAGCCACAAAGAAAAGTTAATCAAAACTATAACTGTGTGAAAAAAGTTATGTGTTGAAAAATATATGTATAAAGTAAGTACAACTCCATATTTTGGGAAATTGAAGGTCCATACAGATTTCACATTCTATTTATTCTTAGTTATTCTTTTCCCTTAATTGAGTTTATAGTTACATTTTAGGTATATTACAATCACATTCATTATTGAAATTTTGTACCTATTCTTGATGTCTCTTCATTATCAATTTTTTTTTGAGATAGGGTCTTGCTTTGTAGTTCAGGCTGGCTCTGAGCTCACTATGTAGCCCAGGCAAGCCTCAAACTCAGCAATCCTCCTGCCTCTGCCTCCCAAGTGCTGGGATTACAGGCGTGAGCCACTACGCCCAGCTCATTCTCATATTTTTTATTCTTCTGTCCTTCCTACAGTCTCCCCACCCCTTACATACACAAGCTTTATTTCTGTTTCTTTAAAATCATCAAATTTTCTGGAGACCGAATAAAGATGATGTGGTCTTTTGTATAAAATGAAGTATTACTCAAGACATAAAAATGATAAATTAGAGTCATTTATACTTCAATGAATGCACCTTATGAGTATGGAAGTCATACTCATTAGTGAAGTAAATAGGACATAGATGTGTAAGTGCCATATAGTTTCTCTAGTTCTCTAGTATGGTAAACTAAAAGTGTAAATCAGGGCCAGAATGTATGATAGGTAAGAAAATGTTCAAAGGGAAAGAGGAAATGAGGGGCAGAGGAAAAGAAAGAAAAGATCTATTGGTACAAAAACAAACATTCTATTTATCTATTCAGAATAGTTCATTATGAAAATGAGATATAAAACAATTGGTATCAAATATGAACAACTGCACAAAGCCTTAGGTTCTAAGAACACTACCATTCCAAACTGCACACAGAAGCCACATTTGGCTTTTCCATTTTCTCCATGAACTAACTGCCTGCAGCCACTGAGTTGTTTCACTATTCTCGGGTGTTTGCTTCAGACAGGTGGGTGGTAAGCATCTCTGCCAGGGCCACCATGACCTGAGGAAGCTGTGTTATGCCCGAAGGAGCTTTATGTAGATGGATGTCACATAGCCTCAAAGCAATATAACTTCAGTTCTGTTTGAAATAGTGTAGTCATTACATGTTCAGTTCAGTGCCCCAAACCAGCCAGAGATGCTGCTCCTGAGCCCTCCATAGAAAACCGCTGTGCAGTTGAATATTGTACTTGTAGTTAAAGAATCTCTCATGTTTTCTCAGAGAAGCAATGCCTTGGTTGCTGTCACTGCATTCTTAAAACAAGAGAAACACATGGTTGTACATAAACCATTTTCATTGGCTTTTCTGGTGATTTTCATTCAGTTCTTCAAGTTTCGTTTTAGGAAAAGTAAAATAATACAAATATCACACACACAACTTCAGCAACTTCATAGCTAAGAATTCATCTACCTTGAAGGTTGTTAGACTAAGGCTTCCAAAGTATTACTCTGAATCAGAGGTCTTGTGCTTCAGCCACCGTGTAATAAAGTGTCATCTTGTGTAACATTCTAATAAACATATAGCTCAGGTTGTCTATCTGAAGCAACAGATATCTAACATTCTGAGTTAGGGTGAGGATGGGTATTTTTGTGTCTCATCAAAATCTTCATCACTTGATCTGAAAAAATAGAATCACCATTAGCACTTTCAGCAATTTCATTCTTAAAACTAAGCAATTCCTGACTGTGTTGTTGTTTGTATTATTTAATTTATATTATCATATTGTGAGATTATCTGGAAAGAAATACACTTCTCTAATTATGTTCTCCATTCCCACAAATAACCCCTCCTTTTCTCAACTGCTTTCACACGTGTGAAGGTTTGAAGTAAATCACAATTACAAATACATTTAGCAATGTGTAGCCTGTCTAACTGGACTGGATCTTGATCAGACCTTCTATCTGTTCCGTTGTCATATCCATCTCTAAAGAAAATACAATTCACCACTGTCTGTGTTGTTTTTCCCTTGCGCCCTTCTCAGGCCTGCCTGACAGTTTGTAGACCTGCCTGTGGGAAGGGAGGATGCAGTTGATTTTCTTTTCTATTCAGTTAATTTTCTACTGCTCCTCGGCACCTTTGTTTGGCTTCTGGCTGCTCTGGGGAGTGTTATAGATAGGTAAACCATGTAGTCTTCTTGCAGGCAGATAGACAGGGCTGGCCCTGGAAAAGCTCTAGAGAAAGGAGACCTTCCCTGAAGGTCATCTCAGTCAAAGGGGAAATCTAGCCCTTCCAGATAGCAGACTCTGATAGGCCTCAATCTCCTCTTGGGATGGAGAGCTAAAATCTTGATCCACACCCCCCCCCAAAAAAAAACAGTGATTGCAAATCCCCCTGGATTAGAGGGCCAGGACCTTAACCCACCTGTCCCAGAAAAGTCTCCTGACTAAAAATTATTGTATGCTTGCTGTGTGACTGTGACTTGATTTCTCACTGGATACCCATTTAGTCAGTGTTACCTAAGCAACTATACTTGTTGTAATCTTTTTTTTTTTTTGAGACAGGGTCTCAGTTTGTAGTTCAGGCTGGCCCTGAGCTCACTATGTAGCCCAGGCAAGCCTGAAACTCAGCAATCCTCCTGTCTCTGCCTCCCGAGTGTTGGGATTACAGGTATGAGGTGGGCATGAGTCACCACACCCCGCACTGTGGTATGTGGTTACCAGCATCAAACTCAGGACCTCTTGTGGTTGCGAGGTACGTGCCGGAACAGCTGAGCTAAATCTCTGGCCCACTTGTCGTAATCTTATTGGTTAATCATGCTTTTGTCCATTTTGTGCTTTCTCATTGTACCAATGTTACCTAAGTGACTGTTCTGCAATGTTACTGGGTGACTGTAATTTTGTCCCACCCTAAACCCACCTCCCCTCATGGTTTTGCTCCATAAAAGCTCCCTTGGGAAGTGAGGTGGGTGGGTCTCCCATTGTGGGGTCCCACTTCTGTCTCAGGTAGAAGTTTCTTTCTCAATGAAATCTTTCCTACTCTTAACCTCCATCCTTCCTAAAATTCATTCTTCGATGTTAGAGAACACAAAGTCATGGTTCAGGGACCTAACAGACTGTGAGCCAGACTTGCTCCCCTGTATCAGGAGCACGGTGGGGGACGGAGAAAGAGTGGCAAAGGGCTGTGCACGTTCATTATTTTGTTTTGTAGTATTTTTTAAATGTAGTTTGCGTTTTCTTTCATTGTGGGTGTCGTCTAAAAGCAGACCTTTCCATCTGAAGCTCTTGGTGTAAGTTCTCTGGAATGTTTCCTTTTCCTTCCTGTAGCTCCTGCAGAGATAGTCATCCTGTCTTCTCAGATTCTAATATATTCCTCCTGTGCACGTACACTTGCCTGTCCCTCGGCCCCGCAGCAAATGCAAGGCTTCTTCCGGCTGACTCTCATCTTACCTTTCTCACCTCACTGGCTGGCTCTCTTAAGTGAATTTCTTCCACAGCTTCCAGAGATGTAGGAATTACTTGGCCCTTAGAAACTCATACACTGCTTCCCACCAAGCAGAAAAAATAGGGCCTATTTTTGTTATTGGCTTTCATTGCAGTGATTTCCTTGGTGTACCTTCAGTCACCTTCAGTTGTGAAGAGAATGAGGACTGTTTTCTTCTCCTAGCTGGAAGGCAGAGGAATTCTATCTTGCTACACGTTATCTATGAGTTCTTTTAAAGATTCTTAATGAATCTGCAATTAAATTTTCCTTGGTTATAGGCAATGAAATTGTTACTCTGGTTATATAAGAGTCTTTACAGGGAGGATTTTCAGGAAACCCTTTCTTAGTGTAAGAGTCTCAGGTATTAGGTATTTAAACAAGAAATAATGAGAAGCGTCAGGGATAGATTTTCTGATTCACTCTCCCACCCACTTACTGTGGCAGCTAAAGCAGAAAGCTTAATAACGTTTTTCCTACCCTGCCCATTGTCTACTGGCAGAGAATAAAATGTGGACAGAGAGGAGAAAAATCTTAAAAGGAGTAAGAGTGCTAAATATATAACTGCTGCTATTATCCTACCTCCTGAGATCCAAGCTGCCTGGTGTATGAAAGGTTAACCCCATTCTGTGATAGCACTACAGAGCACATGTGATTCCATTTTATCTAAAAATAGGGTTTTCTGAAGAATGTAGAACTATATTATTATATTAATATTTAAGCCTGTACTCAGTAAGAATCTAAAGCCCTGAAAACTTCCTCATCCCAGGAAACATAAATCAAGGATTTATTTAATATCACACAAAGCAGAAATAATCCTAGAAAAAAAGTGAAAGAGGAAAGAAGCACTCTGACAGCTGTAGAATGTTAAGCAGATATACAGAGCACTGATCTTTTATAAGAGCCATCAAACACGTGGGGAGTGTGATTTAATAAGGTTTATTTAAACCTAGACAGAGGACACCAAAAACAAAGTTGCAGTCCTATCAAGTATATCAACTTTGAGCTTATCCTCTCAATGCTGAAGACACTAAATCTCACAGAAAAAAACTTCCATTTTGACTACATGCAGAGATAAAATCAATGCAAAATTGCTTTCATTTAATGCAAGTAGATTTTCATTTAAGGGGAATGTATCATCTTGAAATAATGTAAAAGAAGAGAAATATTGAAATTACTGGTACATCCTTGAGTAGAGGAATTAAATGTACTATTATAAATTATTTATTGATAAGAAACTGATATTTATAATACAAAACATAATAATTTTTGAAGTGAGGAGCTGTATTAACTTTCTTTAAGCTAATTATGTCGTCATATTTATAAATATCTAATACGATTGTCAGACCAAACATTCTTCTTTACAAAATTATGTATAAAATGTGAGTAATCAATCATAACTAGAAAACTGAGCTGACGAAAAAGAAATCATTGCACATGATTTAGAGTTGCATGTAATTGTATAAGAGACTCATCTAAAAGAAAACTAATGCTCACATAAAATTTAACAGAAAATATGAAATTATATTAAGGTGACTACATTTCAAAAAATCCAAAGAAAGTGAATCATTCTTAGTTAAAATTAAATTTTTAAGATTCTTTACATGTAACAATATTAAGTCCTTAGAAACATATACAATCAGTTTCTCCTAACCATTGTATAGACTATTTCTTTTGTTTTGTTTGTTTTGTTTTGTTTTGTTTTGTTTTGTTTTTTGTTTTGTTTTGTGGTACCAGGGATCGAAGTCAAGATTTTGTGCTTGCAAGGCAGGGACTGTGCCACTGAACTATATTCCCCATCTACAGACTGTTTCTTAGTGAGTACTTTCTCCAAGATAGAAAATCAAAGATCAAATGATTTCATACATGAGAGTCTCTCTCTTTCTACTTCTGTTTCTCTTTCTCTCTTTCTCTTTCACTTTGTCTCTCTCTTTTGTTCTGCATTTCTAAGTTGTTTAGTGGAGATGAGAGCCCTGTCTCTGAAGATCAGAAATGAAACTTTCATCATGCACGACTCCATATGTAAATAATATTTGGTGTAGTTGATATTATTACTTATCACCTTAATAATTTCTTTTCAACACTAAAATGGCACTGTTTCAAATTGTAGTCCCCATCTATACAAATCAACACAAATTTACACATATTGATGTAATGACGTGTATCTAATCATTTTCTTAGCACTATGAAGAATATAAAGGTGAAAGGACATTTTTCTTGTACACATGGAGTTTTAAATCAGATCAACAAGCCGATTGTACAAATAGACTTTTTAAGGGGTCATGCAACTTAGCAGTCATAAAAGAGCTAATAATATGGGGACAGAGGGAAACCTTGAATTGTTGGTGTAGAATAGTGATTGCCATGCATTAATTCATTTAATTTTCATAGCATCATTTTTAAGAAGCGATTTTTTTTCCTCTTTACAACTGAAAATTCTGAGGCTCAGAAAGTTCAGTTGATATTCTAAAGCTGATAGCTAATAACTGCTTTATTTAGTACTTAATTTCAAGTCTATTGATTTCCAAAACCCATGAATTCTCTATATATGTTTCAACTCAGTGCAGGCAGAGGGAGAAATGATTCATGGGATCTGTGAACGAGGACTAAGTGAAATAGGCAAAGATGCAATACAGTGTGTATCTAAAGAGAGAAAACAAATCAATGAATAAGTGGTAAATAGTGAACAAACTAGTAGGAAGGTGTTAGGGACTTGGCAGTTTGATAAATTCAGTTTAGTGACCATATGCAATGCAAACTACAAACAAGTAGACCAGGTTAAAGTGAACTAATTTCAAGAGCTATCAGACAAACGGTACAAGAACAAGTGTGTTCACTGTAACACCAGTGGAGCACGATATCATATCAAGCTCATTATTTCTAAGTGCATTTCCAAGGCCCTGGAAAGGCCTTGGACAATGTGATCATATCTTCTGAAAACTGGCAAAATGAAGTTATTTCACCAAAATTATATGGGATCACTGTGTCATTCATCTCCAATTTGATCTCTCTCATAAGACTTCTATTAATTCAGAAGTCTTTGAGATGACATCTGTCATTACTGAGAACTCTGGTAGCTACAAAAAGGTTGAGTTGGGACTTACATTAAGTGGTTTGTGCCCATGAACCTCAGTTCTTTATTTGTTGAACAATGACTACAATTATTCCAGATCCTCTTGAGACAATTATATCCACATTGTTCAACCATCTACTATACCATTTCTCTTATTTTGTATTTATACTTTTGTTTTATTTAGTTTAAGAATACATATACATCAAAACTTAGCAATAAATCATAGTATCTGGAATGGAGAGACTGATAGATGATTTGGAGATTAAAAAAACATATTCCAGGGCTGGAGATTTAGCTCAGTGGTTCTGGCACCTGCCTCCCAAGCACAAGGTCCTGAGTTGGATCCCGGTAACCACATACAATGCTGGGCATGGTGACTCATGCCTAACAGCAATCAATGCAGTGCCGGGCATGGTGGCTCACGCCTGTAATCCCAGCACTCAGGAGGCAGAGGCAGGAGGATTGCTGAGTTCCAGGCTTGCCTGGGCTACATTGTGAGCTCAGGTCCAGCCTGAACTACAAAGCAAGACCCTGTCTCAAAAAAAATTCCAAAGAATCAGTGTGCTGTAACACCATAACAGTATTAATGGCTCTGGAATGGAATGAAAAAAACTAATTTCTAATTTTAGGGTGGTACAAGTCTAAGCCTAATAATTTTTTTAAGGTTTAAATTGTGGTATGTGTAAAAATGGAAGTGTTACTCCAATTTAAAATTTACAAAGACCAGTGCTTGAATTGATAGTCATCCATAGGCTGTTAATGAACAGTTCATTCACCCTCACATGATTAGGGTGTAGATTTAATATCTACTATATGTCAAAGGCTGCTGGGCATTAAAAATGCAAAGATGTTCCTAAAACTGAAAGTCTAGTTGGGGTAGAGGGTGAGGTAGGAGAAATTAAACAAATAATCACAGAAGTTACAACAAAATGACATACTATGTTTAAAGACCATGAGCGTAAACTCAAAACAACTACAGGTGGGGCCAGAGGGTTAGCTCAGTGGTTCCAGCACCTGCCTCACAAGTGCAAGGTCCTGAGTTTGATCCCCAGTAACCACATACAATGCTGGGCATGGAGACTCATGCCCATCAGCAATCAATACCACATACCACAGTGCCGGGCATGGTGGCTCATCCCTGTAATCCCAGCACTCGGGAGGCAGAGACAGGAGGCTTGCCTGGGCTACATAGTGAGCTCAGAGCTAGCCTGAACTACAAAGCGAGACCCTGTCTCAAAAAAAAAAAAAAAAAAAAAACTA
>PVIC010010440.1:0-43560 GCA_004025085.1 Thryonomys swinderianus
AAAAAAAAAAAAAAAAGAGTATGTTGTTTTAATTTCCATGTGTTTTGTCTGATGTCAAGATAGCTATTCTTTTATTATTACTGCCTGTAATTCTTTTTATTCCTTTCACTTTCAACCTATGTCTTTGAACCTAAATTTGGCCTTTAAAGATAGCACACATTTGTATATGCATATATCTATATCTAGATAGCTATCTAGATATACATGTATCTATCTATATATATATATATCTGTATATAGATATATATGTATCTGTATAGATATATATGTATATAGATATATATCTATCTATCTAGATATAGATATGTACATATTATACATATACCTATATACATACATATACAGGTATATATATATATACACACATATACAGACATATATCTATATATATGTTCATGAAGTAAATAGATTTTACTACTTCATGAAGGATTTTCTTAAGTAGAATTTCATATAAATTTTGTCATTTTTTTTTTTTTGAGACAGGAACTATGTAGTTTAGACTGACCAAACTCCTTACATAGTCCAGGCTGGGCGTGAACTTGTAATGATCCTCTTGCCTCAGCCTTTCCAGAGCTGGAATTATAGGCATGTTCCACCATATCTGGATATTTTGTTATAAATTCAATAATATGAAATGTGATCAGGACTGTATAGTAGTAATAAATCCATATGTATCTAACATTAGAGCCCTAAAATACGAAGTGAAAACCGTAAAAATTAAAAGAACAATTCAATAATATTTGGAGAGATATGGAGATTTAAATAATCTATTTACAATAACTGAAAAAACTAAACAAAAATCAGTAAGGCTAGACAAAATTATCATGCAACTTTTTATGACTGATATTTATAGAACATGGTATCCCAAACCATCAGAATCACATTCTTTTTAAGCATTCATGGAACATTGTTCAGGATACATCACATACTCATGCATGAAATAAACCTCAACAAATTAAAAAGATTGAAATCACACAGTGTGTTTTTGAAACACAGTAGAATTAAAATAGAAATCAATAGCAGAAACAAATTTGAGAAATCTCTGCATATAGAAATTAGTCAGTAAACTTTTTTAAAAACCTTTAATCAAAAAACAGAAGATTTTTAATTAACTAAAACAATATATGTATCAAAATTTCTATGATATAGGAAAGTAATTCTCGGAGGGCAGGTTATAGCTTTGAAAATCTGTTAGAAAAGAATAGCTTCAAAGTGATGGGCTGTAAGAAAAAGCATACAGAACAATGAAGCAATTGAATAAAAGAATCTTTATGAACAACTGACCATGAGCAAACTGACCAAAACAATCCAATCAAAAAGATAAGTCTTTCTCAAATGACCAAGTGATGATACACAACAAAATAAAATAAAGGAAAATGTAGATTCCCAATAAAAGTTAAATTGAAGTAGGATGGGTAGGGGAATGGGAAAAAAAATTAAATCAAAGTGAATTGCATATCTAAATATAAAACCTAAGCTATAAAATCTTGGGGTTGGAGACTTAGCTCAGTGGTTCCAGCGCCTGCCTAGCAAGTGCAAGTCCCTGGTTTGATCCCTGTTAACCACATACAATACCAGGCATGGTGGCCATGCCCACAAGCAATCAGTACCACATACTACAAATCCTGGGCTTGGTGGGTCAAGCCTGTCATCCCAGCACTCGGGAGACAGAGGCAGGAGGACTGCTGAGTTCCAGGCTTGCCTGAGCTACATAGTGAGCTCAGGGCCCGCCTGTACTATAAAGCGAGACCCTGTCTCAAAAAAAAAAAAAAAACTATAAAATTTCTACAGGAGAACAATTCATAACCTTGCATTAGGCAGAGTCTTTAGATAACAGTTCCATAAGCATTACTTAAAAAATGATAAATCAGAATTCATTCAAATTAGAATTTTTGTACTTCAAAAGACAACACACAAACTGGGAAAATGTTTGCAAACTACTGATTTGACATACGTCTTGTATTAGGATAAACAATTCTTATAAGCACAGGTAAACACTGTGGGAAAATTTTGAACAGAGAGTTCATTAATGAAGATAGGTATACAAAATCACATTCCCATATGTTCAGTGTGGTTTAGGCTGTAGCTCGATAGTAGAGTACTTGCCTGATTAGCATGTCAGAGACCCTGGATTTCATCCCCAGAACTTCTGAACAAAAATATCACCATTAACCATTTGAGGGCAGCCAATTAAAACCATGTGACTATCACACAAGTGTGAATATCATTATGCATTCATTAGAATAGCAATAGTAATAACAATAACAATAACATCAAGTGGTGGTACATATCGGTTGGTCCCTGAGTATGAAGGAACTTTCTAAAGTGACAGAAATGTTGTAAAACTGGGTTTCGTTGTTGATTGCAGAACTATATATTTGTATCAAAACACTCAATTGTGCACATATGGCTGAATCTTATGGCAAATAAGAAACAAACTGAAAAAATATACACTGGATAAAGGCACAGTAGATAAGATACATAAACTTCTGACTCAGTATGAGGGAAATTCAATTTAAAATGGTTTAAAGATTTGAAAAGACATCTTCAAAAAAGAACATATAAAGTTAGTTAATATACTTTTACAAGATACCTAGTAACTTTGGCCAAAAGTGAATGTCAAAATTATAATCAGATGCACTAGAATGACTAAAATTAAAAAGACTGATAATATTAAGTGTTGAAAAATACATGGAGCAATTGGAACACATACACTGTTGGTAGGAATTTAAAATGGTACAACCATTAGCAATTTTGGTGGTTTCTCATAGGATAAAAATACATTTTATTGGGCCAGAGATTTAGCTCAGTTGTTCCAGTGCCTTCTTAGCAAGTGCAAGGTCCCTGGTTTAATCCCAGATAACCACATAATACAATACTCATACCCACCAGCAACAGTACCATATACCACAATGCCAGGCATGGTGGCTCATGCCTGTAACCCCAGCACTATGGAGAGTGCAGAGGCAGGAGGATTGCCGAGTTTGAGGCTTGCCTGGGCTATATAGTGAGCTCAGGAGCAGCCTGAACTACAAAGCAAAAACCCTCTCTCAAAAAAAAAAAAAAATTTTACTCAATTTTTTTCTGTGCTAAGGAATGAAGAAAATGAAAACATGTCAATATCAAGATTTTTTTTATTCATGTCAGTTTTATTCATAACATAAAACACTGAAAGGAAGCCAGCATTCATGACAAGCAACTAGATAATATTGGAGGACTATTATTAAAACAATGGAATACACTTTGTCAACAAAGTACCACAAGGTGAATGAACCTCAAAACCACCAGCTGACTAGAGGGCAGTAAAAAAGGAAGACATACGTAATTTCACTTTTGAGAAATTCTGGGAAAGGCAGATCCAACCTTTGTTGGATGTGTGATCTTTAAGAGTACTTTTCCATTTGTGGAAGGGAGATTATTTTTAAAAACTAGGCATCCAGAGGACATACAAAGAATGTCCTGTGACTGATACTAATATTTTTTTAAGTAAACTTGGATTTCCCCCCACACGAATCCATACCCTCTAGCCTTCTTCAGTCCTGTTTGCTCAGCTGGATGTCCACAGGGTTCAATCTTCCCTCCAACTGCCCTTGCACACTAATATAATGGCTATTCGTACGGGTAATCGGTCAGCCTAGAGCAGCACCGTGATCGCTGCTCCTGCGCAGTGTCTGGCAGCTGCTCACATCACGCCAGTCTTACAACACTATTATACATCTTTTCTTCTTGTCTCCTTGCAAGGCTAAAGGAAGGGAATCTGTAAGGCTGTTACATTTAATGTTCAAAAGCTGGGTTATACAGACACCAGTTGTCTTTGGTTTCCTCTCGCCCATCTAGAGCAGAGCAAAGGAGTGCAGTCCCGCCTGGCACCTTCTCCCACTACTCAGCTCCCCAGCCACACTCAGGTTAACCGGACGCAGACAAGCAGGGGAGAGCGGCAAGCTGGGTTCACTTAATAATACGCCTTTACACAGTTATGCAGTAAACCTATTAATTTTATTAAATTTTTCTCACGTAGATTTTAAGTGTTTTGTTTGATAAAATGGGAGGTACAACTAAAGCACTTAAGGTGAATTCTGAATTGGTGGTTTATTTTGAGGAAAAAGTCTGGGTAACTATTGTGGTTACAAGCTGACCTGGTCACCTTTTTTTGGTGACATACAATTTTACAGTTCAAAGATGAACAAACCTGGTTTTGGACTTGACTGCTGGGCAATCACTTCCTCCAGAATGAAGGTGACATGTTACTTCAAGGGACTGTCAAACAAGGACAGTATGTGGCCGCTGAGCCTAACGCATTTTCTAGTGAAAATAAGAATTCTGAAAAACATGTCGCTGTGAGTTTAACAGCTCTGCAATACTAGTTTTTTGAAAAGATCAGTGGTGCTATCACTGAATTTTATTTTATATGATGAAAAGAACTTTCCATAGCAAAGAGACGAATGATTTTTAATGAAGAGGCAAAGTTCCTTGGTCGTGGTCCTTATTCCACGTTGTGACTGAACTGTAAGAAATCATCACTTGTTGAGTTTTTGTGTAGTATCGAAGAATAGTCACAGTTACTTGAAAATACTATTAAAAGACTTTTCTCAGTTACTTTGCTTTAGAACATCACACTTTTTCAGATGCACCACCCAAAATAATGCGATTGATTTAATACACAAACAGTAGGAAAATCAACTTTCTTCAATAAATGAAAGATGAAAAGAGCTTTGTAGAAACAAAATCACAGATCTCTGTATTAACATGTAGTTTGCTTACATGAATTATAAGCATCTGAGGTTTTCATTTTAATTTCTAATACACTGAATACTGATAACATACAAAAGATACTTTGTGGTCTACAATAATATTTGAGTATAAAGGAGTCTTATGACCAAAAAGTTTGAAAACTGTTGTAATTTATCATCACTAAGAAAGCAGCTCTTGTAAAAGCTGCTTAGTATTAGAAAAATAACTATGGAAAGATGAATGTTAAGTTTTTATAGTCCTTCAAAGCTTAGCTTATGGCAATGATCTGCTGTGATTTACCAAATATAGCATAATTTGTAGTTTTATATCTATAAATGTCACCTGTTTTATTTGTTAACTAAGAATATTTATCAATTATTTTTCTAGTAATAGAAAATTAAGAATTTTAAAAATTAAATTAAGAAGTGTCGATGTCAGGGCTCATACATTATTTAATTTTTTTGCAGTGATTTTTTTTTTAAGCAACACACTAACATACGCTTCCCCTTTTGACTTCTTCCTTGTACAGATAAGTTACTTGAAACTCAAAAAATCTGTCCACAAAAAACTATTAGGCTTAGAATATTATTTCATAAAACCAACTCAATATCTTTATATTTAAAAGTGCCTGGATATAACTTTATTTTATATTTTATTATGTGTAAATTATCCCCTAAAGAAAAAAAATGCCTCCATAATATAGAGTCTATCAAAATACCTATTAAAGAAATTGGGTAACTATTTGAGGGAGAAGAAATGACAAATGAAGGAGACAACAAAATAATAGCTAAAAATTGTACTGGTAAGAAGTCTGCAGCTTCTAGAATACAGTCAAAGTTACCCAAGACAATCCTTATAGGCATTTTAAATTTAGGCTCCTTCCCTTCCAAATGTATCACACCCAAAGCTCTTCTGGAATATTGAAACCCTATAAACTGGCATCACTGAGAAAGTAAAGAGCAAGATCCTAAGATAAAGAAACAGGTTGAGAGAATCCTAATAACATTTATATTACTTATCCCTCCTTCCCACCCGCCCCCCAAAAAAATTGGGCTCCTACAAGTGCGATGGGCTGGTACCCTTCTGGGAGGGTAGCTGGCTCTACCTGGGACTTCCACCCCTGCAGGAGAAACATAAATCCTCCCTGTCCCAGGAAATAATGCACCTCACTTCTCTGAACACTCGGACTCCACCGGAGTGTGCACCAGAATTTCCCCTACTGCACCCTCCCTATACTTCCTACTGACTGGTCCTGAAAACGTTTTCTCTGGCAGGAGTCAGCACACCTGCAGTACCCTGTGCTGAGCCCGGTTCAGCTCCTACCTCCGCCTTGGGAGCCTCCTCGGACACAGGCCGGGGGTGCATCCAGATGGCTCATCTCTAAAACAAATACTCCTAACTCAGAATGTTCTTTTGGTCAGTTTCGACCCTTCTATGCATACCACATTCTTCCTGGATATTTAATGAATTTTGTGATTATGCAGAAAGATACCATAAGGTAGTCATAACTGATGACTACCCACCAAAACTCTATAAATTTTTTGAAAACATCACACTGGTAGTGCTGAAATCTAGACTTTTGGGTTGATTTTAATAAAGACGTAAGGGGAGAAAAGAGCCTTATGTTTTTAAAAAATATTTATTTAAAAATAAGATTTCTAAAAATACAGTACGTAATACATTTCAAGAGAAGTAGAAATTCCACAATTTAAATTAAAAACAATCTGCAAAGAAAATAGAGTATTACATGACTAAAACCAAATCACTAAAATAAATTAAAAACAACAACATTAATCTTAAGGTAGATACAGTTTTCCATTTGAAGAACCAGTGTAGACTTTACATTTAAACAAGTACATCTCAGATATATGATTTCCATTTTTACCCACTGTCCTCCCTATTCTCAATATATTCATAATGCTCTCAACAACTATTTTTCTTATTATAATTATCATTAGAAATGTACATGAAGATTTCTTTAAATGTTCTTATGGTAATAGACAAAGTAAAATAGTAAACTATGGAGAAAACCAGCACTCAAGACTTACATATCTTATGCACTGAATTTAAAAAATGCCTGACAAATTTAAAAACAGAACCTTTAAAACATAAGAAAAGTCAAGTTTTTAAAAAAGGATATAATACTGGAAAGAATTTAGGCTTAACTAAATTTTAGGAGCCTCAAAATAACACACATTGTGTCTATGTATTAAATTTGCCAGTCAGATTAAACAATCAAACAAAAGATGATTTGAGACATAAAACGTACGTGACATACACTAACGTACGCTAATGTATGCTTTGCTGTCCCTCACAGCCTACCGTCACTCCCCGTCAGACTTGCAACTCATTTCAGTATTGGACTGTGGGAGAAAATGTTCCTACTATATCTTTAGTTGTTCTTTTCTACCTATGCTAAAGAAGTTTTAAAAAAAAAGCTTTTAATATTCTCTCTGGGAGATGGTGGAGAGTGGAGAATTTTCTACTACCCATAACTTGAAAAATTAACTACATTCAGCTACAAAAATTTAAACCATGCTTAAACAAGTTACATTACTCTGAACCAACACAGTAGCAACACAATCTAGGAAATACCATTGTAGATTAGACAGACACAGACTGTTCTTCCATCCCATTTTTTTTTTCAAACACATTTTTGCTTTTACCTCTAGTATGCTTATCTGGATTCTTGCCTATCACTCCTATAATCTGAAGTCATGTTTCACATAAATTTCAGACTTGATTCTTTTTTTCCATTCACAATTTACTGTAAAACCATATACTGTATTGTATCTATATCAAGGAGAACCTGATTTTAGGTTATCAAAAATAATGCAAACATTTTCAAATGTGATTGTCTACTTTTCTCATATGTATACATTGTTACCTTCTTGCCTGAATGATTAACCACTTCGATTTCAGTTTTAAGAACTCTAAATGATAGTATTTTTAAAGTTTAGAGGAAAGAAATAGGGAACCAGTATAGTATACAGAGAAGTATAATAGACAATTACATTTGCATGTTTTTCTCCACTTCTAGAAAATGAATCACTACGGAAAATTAGTTTTCAAAATAATTTTACTCTGAATTTTCATGTAAAAGGAATAAAAATATTAGACTTTTTTATGAAGTTCAACTTTCTATTAGTAGTTTTGCTTAAATCAAGGTATATTTACATTTCCTACTGGGAACACTTTTAAAGTGGTCTTTCTCTTCATTAGCAAAGTAGGCAAAGTAGCAATATCGCTTTAAAGCCACTACGGATTATACATATAAAAGATGTTAAATTGTGTTTTTTAAAATAAAAATGGACCCATTATTAACCCTTCATTTTAGCACTATTTCAGTATCCATGAAAAACTCCAATATACAATATCATTCATTTACAGAAATAAAAGTAGAGTTATTTTTATTCATTGTTGCAGGATAAAAGCAAAACGATGAGAAGTGCTTCAATCATCGTTAGTGACTACCACCTATTAAACTACCTTTTAAAGGAGCCAGGTTGTACTAAAATACAAAGTTAAAATCCTTACTAATCTGCCTATCTGGGCAAGGTGGGGAAGGGGCCTAAATGGGAGACATTTAAAACAAATCAAATTGAAGTAGCAGTTGCAAAAAGAAAATCTGGTGAAAATTATTCTTAGTACCTTTCATTTTTGCTTTACAAATAGGAAGATGTGAGACAGAAAATTTTCAGTCAACTAAAAAGAAAATTAACTCTTTGGTACAGGAATTGAAGATGTCACTCAATGCTACCGTGAATAGCACCAGATGTTTTAGTTGCTGAGGTTGTAAAACACTAACTTCAGGCACCAGTAGGTTAAAATATCACTAATGCATACTGGTGAAAATACAGAGCTTGTAATATGCAGACAAGACTTCCCTTTACTTAACAGCCTACAATCACACCCTGTATTAAGTCAAACCAGCAAGCAAAGCCACAGAAAGAAACACACCTCTTGTTGCTGCTGTTCTGTCCGTATCTCTGTTTATGGAATATAAAGCTAACAACACCAAAGGGAGTGGAGCGCACGGAACTGCGGGAAGCACCACAGTACCTGCTCTAGGGAAGCAAACACGACCAGAGAAATCCTTCCAGGTAACAACTCTAAAAGATTCCAGATGACTTTTCGTCTTGTCACAACATTTTCTGTAACATTTAGGATCTTTTTTTTTTTTTTTGCTGAAAGAAACCTGCAGAAAAGGTCTCAGTTCTTTCAAACTTTGGGCAACTTTTTCATTTCTCCTTTAAATTAACTATGACATTTTCCACACTTTCTACACTGCGTATTACCATACACTACCCAATTACTCATCTAAAATTAAAAATAACTTCTCATGGTATTGACCAGCTAAAGAGAGAACAATGTAAACTCCTTAAATCAAATAACGCCCTGAAATACTTCGGTGCCTACCACACGGAGAGAAACGGCACCGACAAGAGAAGGCTGCCTGCCCAGCACACTGCGCCTGCGCCGCTGACTCAGACGGTGTCGCCAACCACGCCCCCCGGGGCTCACGGTCGCCCTCACCTAGCCTCTCTAGCCTGTGAAGCTGCGCTACTCTGCTATCCAATGTTCTGTCCACTTCTAACTCATTGGTACCTGTCCTCGATGGTGACAGAAGGCAAAAGATATGATAGAGTAAAAAATATGATAATGGCAAATACCAGTAAGATTACTGACTTAATCTTAAAATGATGTTATTTGCTTCAAATTAGTACTAGCAGGCAGTATTACAACATCTGAATAAAAGACAAAAAACATACTAAATTTTGTTGCTATAAAATGCAACTGATAGTGAAAGAAGTCAGAAGTCATTTTCCCAAAGTTAAACTATCATCCCCAAAGTAGCAGACTGCTAAGTATTGATAATATTGACAAGTTTTTAGTACTTTCCCACATTCTATTATAGAATATTTAGAAGTTCAAATGAGAATAAATATAAAACATACTGAAAATTCTGATCTATACATAAATTCAGAGGATAATTCCTAGTATAGAAGGCAAAAAATATGGACATTAAACAACATATATATTCCTTAATTACATGGTCAGTAGTACTACCAACTAGAACATACCAAATGCACATGACTTATTAACTACATTTGCCAATACTTATATATTTTAAAAGTTAACAGTAGTAGAATTGGGTGAAAATCTAATACTTACATCTATTAGTAAACTATTTATGTTTGCACATGTAAACTTTACCAAATAAATTCTAGACATACCTATATATACATATATATATTAGAGGTCATGTGAAAAATTTAACCAAGTAACTACAGTTTAGTAAACTTGGGCTACTCTGTAACCTACTGATACATGTAGTGTAAGAGAAGTAGTGAGAGACAAGAGTTAGTCCAGAGGAATTAGCAGCTCTGTTAATGAACATTAATGTCATACTCAGCCACATACTAGACACACGATAATTTTACAGCAAGATCTAACACACAGAAAACTGTGTGGCCATAATCTAAGTCAGTTCACACCTTCTGCTTGAGAGTGTGTCCTAAGGCTTCTGGATTCTTAGAATTAATACACATTGTGAATGAAACATATCTCTACCTCGTTACTTGTGTGGAGTTGACTTGAAATCTAAGAAAGAACAGGTAGAATTAGCCACCACCCTTAGAAAAAAGCGACTCTACACATTAGTAAAAATATATTGATTAGTTCTAACAGGAGTTTCAGATCAGTTGTCATGATAACTTTTGTGTTCTCTACTTACTTCTCTTTATTTATTCATTTGGTGCTAAGAATTGAAGCCAGCGCCTTGCCTGGCTTCATGACTATTAAAAGTAAACTATGTTTTCTTCTGAAAAAAGGTTAGTATGTTAGCTGCAATTTTAAATGGCTGTCCTTATGTTAACCACAAATACTTTTAATACAGTTCTTAAGCTAAATAGTACAGTATTATTATGATAGAACATTAGGTCAAGATTTTTAAACTTTAAGTCTGAGTTACAAATCCCAAGAACTCTTTAATTAAACTCCCAACGTTTGCAGGTTCTCATCTCAGCCTATTTTTAACAATGACCTTCAGTTTTATACTGAGCCCCAAAACATTCCTATTCAGAGAAAGCAACAAAGATGACTGTTCAGTAAGTGTAACTGTATGCTGGTAAGAGCCTTTCATCTTCCAAAGCCAATAAATCACTTTGCTAATATAAAAACATCTTTTAAACATCTTGCAAAAATTAAATTTGAAATTTATAAAGATACACTTTGGTCAACATCAGATTTTATCAGTAAACTCACTGGTCACATTTATTTTCTAATGCCGAACACAGTTATTTTCAAGGTTATTCAGAATATACATTAAACTGACTGCTAAAGATACATGGACAACTCTGGGAAAGCTTTTTTTGAAAAGCACAGGAGGAGGGCCGGAGGGTTAGCTCAGTGGTTCTGGTGCCTGCCTCCCAAGCGCAAGGTCCTGAGTTCAATCCCCGGTAACCACGTATAATGCTGGGCATGGAGACTCATGCCCACCAATAATGAACACCGCATACCACAATGCCGGGCCTGGTAGCTCACGCCTGTAATCCCAGCACCCGGGAGGCAGAGACAAGAGGACTGTTGAGTTCGCAGCGGCTTGCCTGGGCTCCATAGTGAGCTCAGGGCCAGACTGAACTACAAAGCAAGACCCTGTCTCAAAAAAAAAAAAAGCACAGAAGGAGCACTAATCTCTTCTTAGCTGTTTAAGACAGGAGTGCTGGGAAAAAAATTCATTCCAAAATGCTGACAGAAAAATGCATTTTTAAGTACTCAGTAACACATGCTGCATAGGTGGTTGCCACTATAATAAATTTCAGTTTTGTAATAAACTACAGATTTTAGAGTAAGAGCCTCACTCTAAGAAATTAATTTGCCAAAAAAGGATTAACATAAAAACATGATGCCTAGATTATCCTGATCTAAATTTGTACTGATAATAAAAATGCATAAATGAAGCAAAGTAGTCAATAAATTTTTGTGAATTAAAATCATAGTAACATTTTCATAAAATTTTACACTTTTTTTCCATATACTTTCCCAAGTATGAACCTCTGGCGTTCAAAATCTGCATGTAAAATTTTCTTCCAAGACTGGGAACCTCTAGAGCCAATACAGTTACATCAATTAGCCAAAAGAGGGCGCAGAAAGAACACCAGTTTATGTGATCCCCGGAAACTGCCAGCAGCTTCTCTCTAGTAATCTAGGAAGAATTATAAATCGCATAGTAGGGAGAAGAGTGCTAACTTGAGAACACTGAAAATTACAGCGCCTGAAAATACAGGTACTGTATATTATACGTACGTCAATACGGATTTTTATGCAAATAAAGCAATAGGTAGCATCTCTGCCACTCACAAGTACTTAGCATATGCTTATCTAATGCATTCATTCTCAGTCCTGCAGCTTTGAGGAACTGGATACAGAGGGAACACGACCAGGGAAGATAAAGAAAAAGAAGAGCAGAGAATGTGCCCCAGAAGCGGTACCTGTAAGAACACCCAACGCACAAGCCCTTAGCACAGGACAGCAAGCTCCCCGCGATCTCGCGGTCGCAGCAGCACCCCTAGACCTCTGCAGGCCTCGCTCGGCTCGGCTGTGTCCTCAGGGTCCCCCTTGTGTGCAGGGCCGGGTGCAACACGAAGCGTCCCGCTGGCATCTACCTACACCAGGTCCGGCTCACTCCCTTGTGCTCGTTCTGCTGTCACATTTAGTTAATTAGCTTTCATAAAATCCAACCAACATGTCTAATACTAACTTTATGTTTCATTAATCTTTATATTTCTTATATTAAATTGACTATACATTTGATCAGCACCAATAAATACTTTCATCTGCCACACCTAACTTTTTAAGTAATAAAACATACTTAAAACATGAAAAACATGACATCAGTATCTCTGAAGGAGCTTACTCTATGATTTCAGAATATTTTAGAAGGTATTTATAATTTCCGAAAAAATAGCCAATTGGCCAACAATGGCATCTTCCTCTTCACGGTATTGCAACTGTGATATCTTACTTTCAAAACTAAATTGGAAGTATTAATATGATTCAAGAACAGCAGACTTTTTAAATCTCTTAAAGGAAAACTTCATGTGTATGTTTTTCAAAACATGGATTTTGCATTATTCTAATGGAAAGACTAAAAGCTAAATTTTTCAAAGCATACTTAATATCTTTTCACACAAATGTTCTCTGTCTTCCAAGAAACCATTACAGTCAGCAATTTAAATTAGTATAAGGCTAATGATAAATATAGATTATTATTACTTCATCACTGTAAGATCATTTCTTAGTATTAGCTACTAATAAAAGGTCTCTAGAGTAACACAACTTCTATTTGGCCAGTGGAAATGAAACTTCGTTTTAGGTGATTATTGATACATAAAAGTTAGTGACCCTTATTGGTAACTTTCTAATTACAAGTTACTTACTAGTGACTAGTAAGTAAAATTTCATTATAAGTTGCCCAGTATCTATATATCTATCTCTCTATATAAATCTCCAGTGTGTAATTTTACATCTACTAGTAGATAAATACAAGTAAAAAGTATATTTTTAAAAGCACAATATTCCTCTTTATACTGTACATTATATATTATCTAGTTATACAGTATTTTAAAAAATGTATGCATTCTAACATACCACACTAGAAAAAGTAACTGAAATTACTGTACATTTTCTACCACTTTTGTTCATGAAAATCTTAGGGGAAAACAGGAATACATGACCACTGGTCACAAATTTCTCCTGGGAGCAAATATTCTAGTAGAAATCAATAATTACAACAGTAAAGGGGCAAATTAATGTAGAAAAAATTAATCTTTCCTTTATAATAAGATAGGTAGTTAGCATTTGCCTTTAGTATGTTTTTATTTTGGTTCTGGTGAAGAGGGGGAAGGAACCTTAGAAAAGCTGCTCCTAAGAAAACACTGCTCTTTGTTATCATTCATTCTTAAACTGCATTAAAAAAAATCTTGCAGCCCATATAAAAAAAACGTATTAAGTATTTTAACTTGTATTTGAAAAAAAATTTACATATAAGAAGGCATATCAAGTTTTGTAAAACCTGAAGAATTAAATTCAGATTTGGTTAGTACTGCTTAAAAGTGAAAATTTAAATAAACATCAGAAATTTCTCACAAAGTAAAATCTGTACACTGTCAGTACTAAAAGAAATTTATGTACAATTATTTCTCCCAATCAATGTCTTTTGAATTTAATAAAAGCATTTAAAGAAATCCCTGTGGAAAGCTAATTTGAAAGTAAACATGCTTTAAAACTTAAATATAGATCCTGGATTAGTCCCCACAACAGGATCAAGATCACTATTAAAATAAAGCCTGGGGCACACTGTGATGCCAAAGATTGGTGGGTGGATTTTAACTGACTTGAAGACTGTCATAGTTCTATTATCATAAAACCTGTAACGCATTTCCAGCGTGGAGGACCCATCTGTGCCCACCATCCATCTGTTTAGACGTGATTGGCAAAGTGGTAGGGAACTCGCAGTGGTTGCCTCTGCCTGAAAGGAATGAACCACAGGATCTTCCAACGAGTGCCAAAAACTTCTGAGAAGGTCTGCTGCCATGGCTTTCGGGGCCTCGATCTACAGAAGACAGCATTATTAGTGAAAGACAGCACTCCCATGGTGCACTTCAGTCAGCTAAAACAATACAGGTTGGCTGGGGATCCATTACTGGACTCTGATGAATTGTGTCCCAGCATCACAAATACAGCTTTGCTTTCATTGTGGCGTGCAGCTGAGTTTTAACTCTGGATAGCAGATATTGTATCTGCATCGTCAATCAACCTAAGGGAACTTTTGAAGCAGGGGAGAATCTCAGGATTAACAGAATATGTGTCAACAACACAGAAGCAAATCTCTTTTGATGTACTTTCAGAACAAATAATTTAACTTACTTTGTCAGACAAGGAACAAAAATGATCAGTACTTATTTTGTTTAAAAACTGTCATGTGTAGAACTCCTACTGTAATACAAGGGGTATTCTTGTCTAACTGGGCCTCAGACTAGGCACTAAGAAAAAGTCATCATTATATTCTCTTTCCACTACATTCACACAGTTTTCAAATGCAGCTGGTTGTTTCAATTAAATAAGAACACTACAACTGTATTTTTATACTTACATTTCTTCACAACAGTTCGACATCTTTTCAATAGATGTTGTGTCCTATTAAAAATAAAAAATTACAAATTCATTAAGTCTTCATATTTATTTGATGTTTTTAATCTCCGGAGAATATTCCAAAGATTAAAAAGATTATATATGGGTACAAGTTTAAATTCTCTACATACATCACTGGAGTTCACCTGAAAAAACAAAATCAACATCACACTATTCTTAAAAAAATTTCAATACACAAAGTCTGGTGTATCACATCATTAAAAACTAAATCTTCTGTTACATTTGCTTTTTGATAACTTTTTAAAATCTATTGTTTATTTTCAGCTCAAATGTCAGTGAAAATATGCTAAAGAACAAACACCAAAATGACATATGAAAGACACTAACAATAAATTACCAAGTATCAAAAGAGTGCCTTGTAGATTTCTATAAACAATAAAACTCAACAAGGCAGTCTATGAATTTGCCATATTACATCTGTCGCTCTAAAAACTAAAGTTAGCTCAGTAGCATTCTTCAGTAAAAATGATTTAACAGAAAAATCACTCTTCATAGTAATACAGTATCTTTTTTTTTTAATCATAGTGAGCTCAGGGCCAGCCTGAACTACAAAGTGAGACATTTTTTTGCCTCAAAAAAAAAAATGCTAGTTTAAATTATATTCTCAAAAGACTCTCCTTCAGATTGACAAATTGATATGTTACACCTAATCAACAAAATCACACAATCTTATTTTTAAATAAAAACTTATATGCTGCACATATATTGAAGTATTACCAAAAAAACTATAGTTTTTCCAATACACAAAAGTATCAAGTATTAGCTTTCCAGTCACTGGGATACTATACTCAACATCTACAACTTAAACAAGGAGCATTTCAATTTTACTAATGGTTAAAGAGATTCAATCTATGGCTGGCTGGTTCCAAGGCAGAAATGTCACAGCAAAAATGTATAGGGAAGCAAAATCGCTCAGTTCATGGGGGTCAGGAAGCAGAGCAGGGTACAGTGCCAGAGGAATGGGCTAGGGATAAGGCATATACAGTACCATGGTCAACACCCTACATCCCACTCACACATACCCAACAGCATGCTGATCTGCTAAGTATTTAATCTAATGAAGCCGACAAATCAGGAATAATAATCACAATCCATACCTCATCAACTTCATCTCCTTAAGCCATACTTAATCTCCAAATAAAGATAACAGCAAATTTATAATTCTAACATTATGCAACTACCTCACTTTCAACCAGAAAAATATCTCTTTCCCAGAATTTTAACAGCTGAGCAATTTTCTAAAGTCTAACTCAAAAACAAATTACATAATCTCAATGTACAATGGTACTGAGTTAGCATTCGCATTCCAGAATAAAGGAATAGAGGGACAGAAAAACATCTGATCGAAACCTAGCAGGCAAACATTAAGTCCTATAGCTCAGTATCTGGTATCTGGGGCACATGGTGGCAAAATGTAGATTCCAAAGGTTTGGGTGGTCCTATGGCCTTGGCCGTGGTAATCTATGGGCCTCTCTCTTGCAGTGGCCCCACTCATGCATGGCCTGTGGCTTTCCTCAGAAGATACTCCATATTCCTGGCATCTCCAACCTCCCAGAGGTCTCACTGAGGCTGTTGGAATGGTTCATGCCAACAGCCTCATGCATGGCCCTGTCCAAGGTACACTGCATGGCCTTCCAGGCCTTGCTCTGAAATCTGGATAGACGCCTCCTTGACAAAACAACTCTTCACAGTCTACACACTGGTAAAAGTAGCGTTATGTGGATAAGGACAAAGGTAAACTTTGGATCATGGCTGCAGTGACCTTTGGATGCCTAAATGGCTGAGTATAGTAAAACGAATCCTGGTGAACTAATTCCCTAGGAGGCAATTTTGAAGGAGGGGCGATAGGGACTTTATTATCACATGAAATATGTACACACTTGCACCTTTGAGACTGTAGTGGGGGGCATCTTGCTGTTCCTAAAATGTTTCTGAAGGCATTGTTTTGCCCCTCTACGAAGTACTTGGCTTATTCTTAATGCCTATCTACTTAGCAGCCATACTTCCTTTGGCTCCAATTTTATTTACAGTTCCTTCTGAGCCAAAATTTAAATTTTGCAAATTTTTCTACTCTTGTCTTTTGTCTTCAATTCTCATTATAAATCTAGGCAAAAGTAGCCACCAGTACCCTTGCCACAGCCTGAATGTTGGGTTGCTTTGAAATTAATCAATCCGCTCTTTTTAATCTGTCTCCCACAAAGTCTCAGAACATGGGGGAAATACAGACAAATTTTTCTGGCACAGTGTAACACATATGCTCCCTGGTACAACTGCCAAAGGAATCTTCTTTCTTTTTTAAAGAAAAATCTTTAAAAGAAAGCTGACTGCATTCTATCTGCATGCTGGTCTTCTGACCTCTGACCAGAATCACCCATCAGGCTCTGTTTACAGTATTCTAGGGCTTCTCCAGCCCACTCCTCTAAAATGTTTAAATATCTCCCCCAAGCTGGTTCCAGAGGTTCTTAAACCATACGATCAGGTCCAGTCACAGCAGTGGTACCAGTCTTGGTACCAATTTGTGTTTTATTAGTTTTCCTATTGCTGGGATATAATACCCAACATGTACAACTTAGAAGAGCTTTAATTTGGCTCATGGTTCAAGGAATCCAGTCTCCTTAGTTGGCTACAAGGCAAAAATATCACAGCAGAAATATCATGGCAGAAGTGTGTGACTGCTCATTTCATGGGAACTGGGAAGCAAAGCAGCAGAGAAGTACCAGACAAGAGTGAGCTAAGGATCATAAACAGCGATACCTTGGTTCATGAACGCTTCTCTACAAACAACTCAGTTCTCAACCAAAAGCATTCAACAAAATTTTACTTCCCTTCACCAGCTCATCAGGTGACAAACACAACCATGGCCATCTTCCTCCAAATCGTAAACAAACTGAGTTTATGAACTGAAGTACCACTGTCTTTAAGGACACA
Source organism: Thryonomys swinderianus (assembly GCA_004025085.1). Classification (NCBI taxonomy): domain Eukaryota; kingdom Metazoa; phylum Chordata; class Mammalia; order Rodentia; family Thryonomyidae; genus Thryonomys; species Thryonomys swinderianus. Next base: position 17,875 of record PVIC010010440.1, read on the forward strand.
TCTCCACAACCTACCCAGACATCCCTAATATACTGTGTTTCTTAATTCAATTAAGTTGACAATGAGTATTTTAATGGGCATATACATTTTCTTCCCTTAACCTTCATGCCTTGCTTATTATATGATAAAAAGTGGACAGTACTATTATTACTAAAGAGTACTCGTCACACAAATAATTGTGGTTGCAACTCAAATTCCAAGAACTTGGTTGCCTGTGGAACCTTTTTCCAATGACACCTTAACTTCTAACTCCTTAAGAGATATAAGAATAGCTCATAATATTAAATTCTCATATATAAATGGTTAACCTACATAAAGAAAAACATGTTTTCTAGGTGGCTAGTAGTGATCCACAGTATTTCCTAAACATATTCTTCTAGAAACTTGTAAAAAAATTATAGTATATACATACACAAACACACATATATGTTCATATATGCATAGCTCTAGAAAATATTTAAAATCTTCAGATGTGTCATGTATAAGTACAAATTCTCAATGAGTGTAATCATAATGTATATATAAAATGTACTAATAATCTTAAAAAAAATAAAACCTTCTTCAAGATAAAGAACTCAACTGCAAATTCAGATTATTATTACCAGTTAATATGAATGGGAACTGTTACCATGTAGAAACTTATAACTTGCCTATAAACGCAAGGAATTTCTTTTAGGCATTAAAAAGAAAACCAGCTTTAAAGACTTCAGATTTAAATTTCACATAGAAAAAGCTTGTATTTTCAATCATTTTGACACCTTTTTAAAACCTATTTTAGGAAGTAACTAAAATGATACCTTTTAAATTATCATGAGCAAATGGTTATTCTGTCAAAAGATTTTATATTTGCCATCATTTTTTTTTAACAGGATTTGTGAGCCTGGTCAAATAAGCTATTATTTTCCTCTTTCAAAGTGGCAAATGCTTATCTCTCTGAAATTCTGCCATTAAGAATATTGTTAGAAGAAAAAAGCAGAATTTGAATTCAAGCAGTATATCAACAAGATTTTGTGCTGGGCTTACACAATATAATTAAAATAACACAGGTTATGTTACCAAACTCATAAGCAAGACAAAAACAGAAAACAAGAAGTTACTACCACCAGAAGAATGGAACTACAAGTGCTAAATTAGATTTATTTTTGTTTTGTTCTACAAAGCAGAGAAATATAAACTTTAAAAAATAATGAAAATATTTTGTTGCTGATAATTTCACTCCATACAAGACTCACCAATTTCAGTGCCCATCAGGGAAGAATCAACAAAACAAGTTCTATTTTCAAAGAGATATACATATAATTTATAAATTTTGCTGTCCAGAAAAAAAAATCATGCTTCCATGAATGATGAGAAATAAGTACTTTCTGTGTATTGGTATTATTAGAATATCTTATTTCCTGAGAAAGATTTGCACTAGGTATGGTTTAATGACCAAACACCTGAAAACTTCCATTAGTCTGTATTAACTAGGAGATAAAGAAGAATTCTTCATTATTTTAAAAGCTAGAAGTTTGGGATTTTTATAAACTTAAAATTAAAATGAATAAAACTTAACAGAAATATAAATTTTACCTATAGTCAATATTTCATCTTCTCTTGATGACTGATATTACCCTATGAGGGGTAGTATCAGGCCTTTCTAAAAATTTTTTTTCAGGTCTAATCTAAAATTTGACTTTAAAAGAAAATGTATCCCAACTAATAAGACTATGGGGTGGGAGTTCCTACCTGAAAGGGAAATATTTAATGGCCAGAGGTTAGAAAAGGGGGGAGGTTATGATGAGCAACTGTCATTATATAAAAATATAATTTAGAAAGAAAGCAAAAATGCTATACAAAGCTCTGTTTATAGTAACATAAGAGTTGGGTTAATGATTTGCATATCTGCAAAGCTGACTTGGAGTTGAGTAGACCAAACAATCTATATAAAGATTGTATTAAATCCTGCTAATTCACAGCTTTGATACTTTGCAAAATTTAATTATAAGGATTAATAATCTCAAAACTACATTTCTGAGTACATATTAAAATGCAAGCAAATCTAATTGATTAATGAAATGCTACTTAATAATCTTCTTTCAATTGATTTAACATTCTGAATGTAAGATAATTGTCAATGCCTAAGATAATCAAGTTAAAAATTTTAAGCTTCCTCTTGCACTTGTGATTCTACACAGCCCTCATTTAGGTACACGTTAACTTTGCAAGTTAAACATGAGCTAGTGTACTTGAGGAGGGAGGATTTTCTTTTTTATCTTGAAAAGGTTTTTTTAAAGCTATCGTTAGTAGCTCAAATAGAATTTGACATAGTACCTGTGAAACCTAATGAGAAAAGCCTTGCTAATTTTTTTCTTTGTGAAATTAAACCTTTTACAAAACTGGAACTAAATAATCTTCCTCAACATCCTGACAACCTCAACACAACTAGAAACACACTAAGCTCCAGAGACAGCATTGAAAGACTATGCTGTTACAAAAACTCAACAGTGCCCAGGAAACAAAAATGCCTGAATATAAAATTCAGATAAACTGTCAAAGCGGTGTCATAGTAAACAATAGCTCCCTGTCAGAACCTCACCAGAATGCGCTGGACCAGCTGTTACAACACTTCTTGCTTAACTCTCTCCAAGCCCATTCACCAAAATTAGGACTAATACAATCACCCAGCACTGTCAGTACTGGTGTTCCTCAGAATAAACACTGGCCATGTGCACTACTGCTCGATCATCCTGACAACATCTATTACATTAATAACAACATCACTCACTAGCTATTTCACTCAGAAACAGCAAAAGAAAAAAGGGCTAATGGGTGTAAATAAGGAATAGTTAGAATAACATAATTCTCTAAATAAGAACATCACTAAGCAGGTTGTTTTTGAAAACATTTTAACACCAATATGAATTTTAGTAAAAATGCACAAATATATGTATTTAAAGCCTGTTCAAATTAAATCTACGAATAAAATAATCCTTTAGAAATGGACTTTAGATTAGTCTATTTAACAGAAACATCTGGTTGTGTTAAGATCTTTTACCCTTGGAAATGAGATTAGAAATCTGAAGTTCAAGTAATTTCTAATTATTTTATCTGGGTCACAGATAATCTACTCTTGATAGGTCTAAATGACATCTGATCATCATTACTATGATTATCCTGTTACCTCCTACTATCAGTTTGGTATTCTGCCTTCGTAAAACCTCATGCTTTTTAAAGACAGCATTTGTTTTGCTTAGTTGATCTTTCACAGGCTTATTTTTAAGCTATGTCATGAAAAGTTTATAGTAGTTGATGATAGAAGATAGTGAATTGACATTCCTAATGTTTCCCCAAAACATCTCCTGTATCTTTTTGAGGGGTACAGAAGCTAGGGAAAGAGGAAGACTTCCAGGCAATGATTAAGTTTACCAATTCTTTTTATTTTTTCTTATACAGTACTACATCCCAAATCCATCACTTCTCTTACAATGCAGAATCCTTAAATTCAAATTATGACAAAAACATGTCCAGATTTGAAATTTTCTGTAGGTAATCTAAGTCTCATCATAAAAATGAAACAAAAATGTAATTTGTAAAGAAATCAAGTATAATCTATATCATTAATTTTAATCAAAATATTAAATGTTATTTAAAGGCTAATTCATTAGATATAAAAAATTAAACAATGACTATAAAATGTTAAACAATCAAGCATTAAATATCTTTGAATTAATGCAGGGAAGAGTACATTCTGGAAACCTATTATTATTATTTAATTCAAAAAGGGTCGTATATAAGGTTCACTATGAAAGTCTAGGAAATTATAATTAAAACTGATAGTAATTTTTTTATTTGTATTCAAGAGAAAGTATAGCAACTAAAGGCCAAATGAACACATATTCATAATCTTTTTCAATTCTTGGATTCTTTTTGGACTGTTTTACCCATATCCAATTTCTGTAGATATAAATCTGTCCCACACAGTGTATTCCAAAGGTTACTTTATATATGCAGAAAGAGGTGAAATGTTCAGAGAGCATAATTTAACAAATATGGCTTCTGCTCTCAAGTTTTAGAAGTAGCACATCGGAAGTAACTATTTATATAAAGAAATACTGTTCCATATTATAATAAAAGGAAAACTGCAATTTGAGAATATTCACATGTTGGCTGAGTGGAATCCAATGTACAATATCATTTTAAAACCAACATAAATAATAAATACTTCACTTGTTATATCTAAGTCAGACAAGAATGCTAAGATTTAGATTATGGATACTTTAAAAATCTCAAAACCTTAATTCTCTGAGGCTCCCAGTGTTGCTAGGTGGGAAGACAACCATTGCCTTCAGCTATAAGCACCTGCAAGCATTAGGTAACATGGACTCTTAGCCATGATGTTCCAAAATGTCTATTTCCATTCAGAGTAAGAACTTAGGTAAATCCAAAAAATTCTGTAGTACTACAGGATATAAATACATATCAATGATTTTGGTAAATTCAAAAGATACAAGCAATTCTGACATGATTTATAAACTGGATTAAAGTCATTATCATAAAGTAATTATGAATGAGCATAAAAACAGAGAAAGTATTTTAGGAGAAAACTCTCAACCTTAACATCAATACCATGCTATTTGTCATCATAATTAAGAGAAATCACAAGATTTCTAGAAAATATTTCAAACTGAATTCATAAATATATTTAAACATATTTTATAAATGCCCATGAGAAACCAATAATCACACAAAGAAAGGTTCAGAATTATTACTCATCAGGGAAATATAAGTTAAAACAAGATACAATTAAAAGCTACCAGAGGGGCCAGGATGTAGGTCAGTGGTGCCACCCTGCCTGCAAGCACAAGGTCCTGAGTTTGATCCCAGGTACCCAGAACAAAAAAAGCCACCAAGCAGCTACAAAGACTAATAACAAAAAAAAAGGTAATGAAGCTATGAAACAACCAGAATTCTCCTACACTGGTAGGATGCAAAATGGTATAATCATTTGAGTAAAAGGTCTGACAGTTTTCATTAATCTTACGTACCATAAGTAATTTCACTTGTATAATGTTCATCACCTCATTAAAAGAAATGAACAAACCCTTTACCCTTCAGCAATTTCTTCATCACCCAGCACTAGACAATCAAATGCATTTTCTGTCTCTACAGATGTGCTCATTCTGCACATTTTATTTAATGGAAGCATATGTGATCTTTTTCAGTTAGTGTGTTTCATGACTTCATTCTTCCAGGTTTCAGCAGGGATCAATATTTCAGCTCTTTTTGCATTTTCACAAACAAATAATATGCTACTGTACAGCTACAACATGTTTTATGTATTCATTCAGTTTTAGGCCATTATGAATAATGTTTCTATAGTCATGTATTAATTCCTGTGTGGACATACAACTGAGATTGAGGAGTCTAATACTAACTCTATGTTAACGTTTTAAAGAACTGTCAGAATTTTCTAAAGTAGCTGCACCATTTTACATTCCCACTAGCAGCGTGTAAGCATTCTGACTCTTCTACATCCTCACCACTGATTGGTTATTAACTGTCTTTTTCATATAGCTGGTTCACTGCTTTAAAGCACTATGTCATCGTGGTTTTCATTTGCATTTCTATGATGACTAATGAGATTCAGCATATTTCTGTGTGCTTACTGTTCATTTATATATTTGCTTTAGAAAAATAACGTTTGAATTGGGCTGTTTTTTATTACTGAGTTATAAAAGTTCTTTATATATTCTACATACAAGTTCCTGGTCAGATCTGTGATTTCTAGATATTTTCTCTCATTCTCTAAGCTGTCTTTCTGCTGTCTCAATAGCCTCTTTTAAAGCACAAATGTTTATAATCTTTTTTTTTTGGTACCAGTGATCAAAGTTGGGACCTTGCACTTGCAAGACAGGCACCAGAACTAAATCCCTGGCCCAATTTTCATAGTTTTGATTAGATCCACTTACTCATTTTTTTCCATTGGTTGCTTACACTTTGGTTTCATACCTATGATAATACTGTTGTCAAATCCAGAGTCTTTGAAGTTTAAGCCTATGTTTTTTATCCTGCAAAGCATGGATTCAGCTTTAATTCTTTCACACATGGACATCTAGCTGTCCCAGCACAAGTTCCTGAAAGACTATTCTTTCACCATAGGATAGTCCTGGCACACTCGTGTAAAACCAAATGACCATGCACGTGTACCTAGTCTATGTACAGTTGGTCCAATGTACATGTGGCTTCCACCTTCTTGGATTTAACTAAATGTGGATCAAAACTATTCTGGAAACAATTTATAACTACGGATTTTTTTCTGTCATCATTCCTTACACAATACAGTTTATGGTGATTTACACGGCACTTATATTACATTAGATATTATAAGTTCTAGTGTTGAAATGATTTGAAGTATACAAGGGGATCTTGTGAAAATACTATGCCACTCCCCTAAGATACTTAGGCACCCAATGCAGACTGTGATATCTACATAGCATCCTGGGACCAACACCGAGACAAAAGTGGATGATTTGCCTCCAACAAGATTATACTCATTTTTACTCACAACACACCATGGTTGTATGAGAAAAGCTATTTGCCCTACATTTCTGTAACAGAGTACATCATGTTTTTAATTCCTTCTTATTATGATTTTTAAAGTCTTTTGCGATAAAGGGATATGACTATGCTAATTGTGAGGAAAGACTGTGTATGTCAATCATAGCTCTCATTATGTATATACAATTGTAGCCTCAATCTAGCCTATGAAATTCATGAAATAAATGCACCTGTGAGGGGACTAGTTTCTAATATGAACTTCCACATGTTGGATACAATTGTTCCAATTAGGCAGTGTGGAAAAAACACCAAGTCCAATGCAAGTAATAAAGAAAGGGGAAATAAACAAGTAAATACTATTTATAAGTGTCTTTTCAAGTAAAAAAAAATCAGACGTTACTTCAAGGTATTTCTACATCAACATAAAATGAGGAACACTCAGACAACCTAGATAAACAATGGTAATCACTTAGTTAACACATCAATAAATCAGTCAGTTTACTCAAAAAGAAAAAAGACACAATGCCAGGTATGGTGGTGCCTGCTTATAACCTCCGCATTCTGAAAGGCTGAGGCCAAAGGATGGCAAGTTTGAGCCCAACTTAGCAAGATTTTACCTCAAAAAAAAAAAAAAAAAACATAAGGAACAAAAAATAAGAGTGTGAAAGCCCTGGTGACTGTAAAAAAATAACCCAGAAAATCTGTACACACATTCCATACCTAGTACTAACTACTATTATAACTACTTTAAAATTATATAGGCATATGAAAGTAGAAATAAGCATTACGGGTAATCTGTAATTTCTACATTTTCTATAATTTTCAAAATTGAGTCCTTCATTACGTAATATATTCATACAATACCATTTTACATTAAAAACATACTCACAGTGATGATGCCAATTAGTTGCGTATAAAAGAGTCCAGTTATTCCAATGAACATAGTAATCCCCATAAAGGCAGCAAGCCTCATGATGGCCAATTCATGTCGAAAAACAAAGAGGTCCTATAAGGAAAAAGGAAAACAACTCTTTAAAACAATTCAAAGAGCTGCTTAAATTGCCATAATCATCAGATATGAAGTATAATACATGTCTTTTATAATCTTAAAAGAACTATCATCTTCTCTTTTTTAAAGTATTTCATTTAATCAGTATGTAAATACCTGAAATTTTGAAAATTAATTTTAAATTTACTATAGAAAACCTTAAAAGTAAAGGGTGTTTCAGCAGGTATGGTGGTTCCTGCCTGTAATCCCTCCACTTAGGAGGCTGAGATAGGAGGATCGCCTAAGTCCAATTTCAGACTCAGCTACACAGTGAGTTCCAGGCCAATCTAAACCACACAGCAAGACCCTTTCTAAAAAAAACCATTTTGTCAAAAAAACCCTCAATCTCAGGGTTCCAAGTTCCTCTTATTCGAATCTATCTGTGCAAAACAGACAAATCATAGATGTGTACAATATTTTGTCTACAGAGAAGATTTTATTATTGTACTGTTAAAAATTGTGGATGCACAAGGATGAGTATTTTAGTAAAGGAACAATACTAAGGTCACACTTTCAAGTGACCAAAATACCTAAACATTATATTTCTTCCATCCTATCACTCACCCAGCACTGGTGAGGGCTATGAGACGTAGTGGAAATGCACAAATAAAAAGAGATGGTCCACGCCATCACAAAGTATGAGGCTTATCAGACAGAGGTCCCAACTTTGCAAACTTCCAAAATATAATCTGCACTGGGAAGGGATGAGCCCCAGAACACTGCAGAAAGAAGAAAGAATTTGAAGCGGAAGAAATGGAAATGCTGTGAGGAAGGGCTCATGACTCTGGGTACAGAAATACATCCTGAGCACGAACAAATAATTTAGAAGGACAGGAAAACAAGCATTTCACTCACTATCACTGCCATCAGTCAAACAAACCAGAGGAGGGAAGACAGTCAAAAAACTATGATTTCTCTGGAAACCCACTCTTCTAAGCTTTGGAGTAAAAGACCAACAGCTGACAGAATAAGTGTGTTGGAATAATCCCCAAATCATAACCCCTCACATACTTTCTTCCAAACTGATTCAAGTTAAGGATTGAAGGTATCCTTGTAGCAGTAACAAAAGGTAGGAGGTTGCTGGAGATAGTATGTTACCTTGAAACAAAAGAACCAATACTTTCTGAGTATCACATTGATAAGCTACTAGTCTGAACCAAAGGTCTGGTTCTATATCTCAGTTGCTTTTCTTTTAAGCCTAGAAGAACTTAAAGTTCACCAAGACCAAATGTTGTGTAGCAGTGAGATATTAGGAAATCATTTCAAAATGTCAGTAAAAATATCTTAATTCAGCATCCTTATAAAACACAGAGATGATAAGTTGGGACTGGGGGTAACATAAACAAAACTAATAAGTTCTGCTATTTTGCAGAACACAAATTTGTTCCAACATGACTAATGAATTAATCAACCACAAGTATTTTGTGTTTCTTATGCATGGTTTTATCTGCAAGAAATCTGAGATGCATGAAGAAAACTGTACCCTGACATGTAGGAATGTACAAACCACGAAGCCCTCAAATATCTCCTAGCTCCCCGTGTCTGTCGCCTGTGATCAATCATGTCAATCCACATGTCGTTACAACTTTTCTTCCTCTCATCACTTTACAATAACAATGTGCAACCCTTCTGATAGGCACTTTCACTAGAGGCTTCTCTCAAGATAATTTGTGACACTCATTAAGTATGTAATTCTTAACCATGTAACATATAAAACTGTGCTGCCTTTTTATTAGATTATTATCCTCTTAATTATCATTGACAAAGTGGTTGGGTGTTGTGCCTCGATTCTTCTATAAGATCTGTACTTTTATTACATCATTTATATAGTGAAGTGACTTTAGAACTATGGACACTACATTACAGCTGAACTTACCGTACTAAAATTACTACTTTCCCAAATAAAACCTAGCTGCTCTTCTAATGACAAGATTTACAAAAATTTTTGGCAACTGCAGTTTATAAATGTCAGGAATGGTGGTGATCCTAAAGAATCTAATTACACCAGGAAGGGGAAGAGTGGAAAGAGGAAAAATGAGGAAGTAAGACGTGTTATGTGCATGTACCAGCCCCAGGCAAAGAATGTAAACACATACTGCAGAGATGTACAACAACAAAAGGAAGGGGATGAAGAGATGGATACAAGTTACAAAGGAAGAAAGAGAAAGAGATGAAGAAAGCAATTAAGATGTATTAGGTACATAGACCAACTCCCATACTACAAATATGCACTAATAAAGAAAATGGTCTCAGAAGAAAAACGCAAGTATCAAGAGTTCAATCAGAAGTAGTCAAATATGGTTTAATGTCACTACAATTCCATTCAATGCTGGCCACCCCCAGGTTTATTTGATGTGATGGGAGAAATTGCTTTTAGAACTTTTATATTTTGAAGTAAACAATTGTATTCCAAGTTAAAACATGTATAACTAGCATCAACACTGAATTCATATTGTGTCACTTTATATTGTTTTCTTTTGTTCTGTCTGACATATCTTCAAAGACTGCACTTTTTGAATCTTAAAACTGCCTTAAGAGAGCCAGAGCTTTAGCCTAGTGGTTCTAGCACCTGCCTAGCAAGTACAAAGTCCCTGGTTTGATCTCCGGTAATCACATACAACAATACCGGGCATGGTGACTCACACCCATCAGCAAGTAGTACCACATACCACAGTGCCGGGTGTGGTGGCTCACACCTGTAATCCCAGCACTTGGGAGGCAGAGGCAGGAGGATCGCTGAGTTTGAAGCTTGCCGGGGCTGCAGAATAAGCTCAGGGCCAGCCTCAACTACAAAGCAAGACTTTGTCTCAAAAAAACAAAAAACTGCCTTAGGAAATTTTATCAAAATCAAAAGGACTTATGTAGTATTTTAAATCTTTTTTTTTTTTTTTTGAGACAAGGTCTCACTTTTTTTGTAGTTCAGACTGGCCCTGAGCTCACTATGTAACCCAGGCTAGCCTTGAACTCAGCAATCCTCCTGCCTCTGCCTCTGCCTCTGCCTCTGCCGAGATTATAGATGTGAGCCACCACTAGCATTGTGGTATGTGGTACCTGGATCAAACTCAGGATCTTGCACTTGCAAGTCAGATATAGAACCACTGAGCTAAATCCCTGGCCCTTAAAATCTTGACTACATAATTTGTCTCATGGGCCGAACTTGTCCACTCAACACTCGTATGATAAAGGCCTAACCTTCAGTAACTTAGAAAGTGACTCTGTGGAGGTAAAATCTCTAAAGCAGTGACTAAATTAGAATGATACCGTTAGGGTGAGCATTAATCCAATCTGACTAGTATTCTTTTTTTTTTTTTTTTTTTTTGGAGACAGGGTCTCGCTTTGTAGTTCAGGCTGGCCCTGAGCTCACTATGGTGCCCAGGCAAGCCGCCACGAACTCAGCAATCCTCCTGTCTCTGCCTCCCGAGTGCTGGGATGACAGGCGTGAGCCACCACGCCCGGCATTGTGGTATGCGGTGTTGATTGTTGGTGGGCGTGTCTCCACGCCCAGCATTCTATGTGGTTACCGGGGATCGAACTCAGGTCCTTGTGCTTGCGAGGTAGGCGCCGGAACCACTGAGCTAACCCTCCGGCCCTGACTAGTATCCTTAAAAGAAGTTTGGACATACAAAGGACACAAGGGATACTCCCACACAGAGGAGACCACATAGGCCAGAGCAAGAAGGTGCCATCTGCAAACCAAGGACAGAGTCCTGAGGTGAAACCAAATCTGCTGACCCTGGAATCTTGGACTTCAGGTATGAGAACCAGGAGGAAATGCAAGTGTTTAAGTGAGCCAGTCTGCAGGGCTGTGATCTTTTGTTAAGGCAGCCCTAGCAAACTAATGTAACTGAAACCCATAAAATATTTTTATGGTTTTAATTTCTTCCTCCTTCTTAACAACTGTGCCTATTTACAGATAAATGCATAAATATGTTCATTTTAAAGAAAAGTAATACTGTTCTCTCCAGGATGAGAACTGAAATTACACATAACCTCTTGTGTATTTCTTCTCCAACAGTCTCCCCCCCATACTAAAAGTAAGCGTCACTGATTAATTTCTCAAGCATTCCAAGTACTATGCTTCAGATACATATTGCAAATACAGTATCTTCTCCTACTCTGAAATGTCCACTCTTTATAGTATCTTTTGATAAATTCAAGTTCTTGATTTTACTGTAGTCCAATGCATCTTTTCTATTAGTGCTCTCTATATCTTCAAGAAATCTTTGCTGACTCTAGTAATACTCTTCTATAAGTTATCTCCCAAAACCTTTAAAATTAGCTTTATACTTTTTATTTTTACTTTTTATGTCACTAATCCTCCTAGAATTGATGGGTTTGGTGTTTTTGCTTTGTTTTCCCAGAGTAAAAGGCAGAGTTATAAATTTTATTTTATAAATATGGGTTTGGTGTTTTTGCTTTGTTTTCCCAGAGTAAAAGGCAGAGTTATAAATTTTATTTTATAAATATTCAATTGACCCAGGATGATTTATTTTAATGTTGTTTTTAAAATATAGGTATCAAGTACCCATATATGTATGGATCTGGCCTAGGTATTTCATTTCATTTGTTTATTCATCTGGTATGAGAGACAAATGTCTTGGTTACTACTGCTTAAGAATAAATCTTGATACTTGGTTGGCCAAGTGATACTATCCTGTTCTCTTACAAGAATATCTTGGTGACTTAAGATAATTTACATTTCTATAAAAGCTTTAAAGTTAGATTTTCTAGTTATAACCCACATTCCAGGATACTTCCACATAAACATGCTCTCTCCATCTCTCTTCCAAAGTCCCCCTTAGAAGTCTTATGTTTTTGTGTCAGGTTTAAGTCAAGAATTTTCTGAGTCAGCAGTTCTTTTGTTGCTGCTGTTTTGAATTTTTTTTTTTAGACAGGGTCTCACTTTGTAGTTCAGGCTGGCCCTGAGCTCACTAAGTAGCCCAGGCCAGCCTCGAACTCAGCAGTCCTCCTGCCTCTTTGATTTGTTTGTTTTTGAGACAGAGTCTCACTATGTAGCTCAAGCTGGTCATAACTCATCATTCTCCTGCCTATGGTTTCCAAGTACTGGGATCATAGGCACATACCACCAAGACCAACTCTCTGTTTTATTTTTTTCTGTTCTGAACAGCATTTTCTATTAATTTCACTGACTGAAGGCTTGTTTGTAATATATAGACATAATTTATTTCTTAAAATACTGATTTGAAGTTACACTTTTTAAACTGTCTTTAAAATTCAAAAAGATCTACAATTATTTACACAATTTTTTTACCTGTGACAATATTTTCTTATTTTTTCTCACACTACTGAACTGCCTGGAACTTTTAGCACTACCTTTAATAAAAATGACAACAGGGGGCCAATGTCTTTTCTTCCATAATTCAATGGGAAAGTAGTCAACATTTCATCTTAGCATGCTATAATTAGTTGGTCTAAAGGTTTTTTGTTAGAAACCTTTAGCTTTTATCTGACTAATGAAGTTCTTATCTAGTTCCAGTTTGCTAAGAGATTATAACATGAATGAATGCTGAATTCTGGCAAACTTTTAAAAATCTAATGTGATAAAACTATAATGACTGATTTTGAAATAGAAAAATCATCTTTCGTTTCTAAAATACACTCTACTTGGTCAGGATGCTAATTCCTAGGAACCTGTGTTGATAATAAGCTGAGTCTATAATATTGTTTTTTTATTTTCCTTGATAGGTTATGTATCCGTATATACTGTACACATAAAATGACCTGGGGGAGTCTTTTTCTACAGAAAAGCATGAGAGAAAGACGGAAAGAGAAAGAGAGCCCGATGGACTCTGACCTCATCTACTTGGCTCTTTCTGACCCAATCTCACTGAGTTCCTTGCTATTTCTCAAATATATCTAGTACACTCTCATGTTAGGGGCACTATATATACTTGTTCCAGATTCTTTGCCCAGATACCAACTCCCTTGCTTTCTTAAGGTCTCTGCTGAGATATCACTGTATCAGAGAATGTTTCCTTGACTCAAGCAGAAATCACAGCACTCCCTATCACCTCTCCTGTTTTATTTTTCCATAGCAGTTATCACCATCTGATATGTAATTATTCATTCTCTCAGAGAAGTGCATCTATTTAAGATGAGGATTTTTGCCTACTTTGTTCAATTATGAATTCCTGGATCCTAGAATGGGTTCTAGCTCACAGCTACACAAGAACATTCTCTTCCCCCCACATATGAAGAAATAGTGTGAATTATGTAACTTACAAAGACTGCTGCATTTAGAAATACCAGAGATAAACACACAAAAAAGAAAACATAGGCAACACATACATGGATATATATGTACCCTTATGCGAACAAGCAGAGGAGGACCACTTACATGAAATAATATCCCCCAAGTCCCCAAAGTCCTGTACAGTCATCTTTGGGAATTATATTACTTAACATTTTAAAGATGTTACAAAACTCGAGAGTGGTTGTTTATGTACTCTAAATGAAAATAAACCAAGAGTCACATGAGGCTACTTATGACCTATAAAATAATTCTCCCAATAGCTAGTCTATGAATTTCTGGAATTCATTTCCTCTTATAGTCTTACCTTCTATCCTTGTCTCAACACAAAGAGTGGTTAAGGCTTAGTTCCTAAACCTCTGTTTTCTTTATCTATACATACTCTTTAAGAAATCTCCAATCACATGTTACTGATTTAAAGCCATGTTTATGCAGAGAGTCCTAAATTCCAACTCAGACCACTCAGCTGGGATCTAGAGTCTATATCTCACTGCTTACTATCTATTCTTGGATGTCAAATAGCCACTTAAATGGGCAAACATATGTAAAACTAAAATGTAACTTCTTTCCCAAACCTCTTCTGTATGCTTTCTTTTAGTAAATAGTATCTGCATGCTTCCAAGTGGTCAAGCTCTGAAATTTTAGAAGCATCTCTGACTGTTCACTTTTGTTTCATGCCCCACATGTGAACCATCATAAAAGTATTAGCTCATCAAACACAGACAACACTTTCCCAACCACTATACTCACCTCATGCACAGAATATATTTTAAAGTCTAGTAAATGGCTTTTCTGTTGTCATACTGGCCCCTCACTTTATAGTAATCAGAATTTTCCTTCTAAAATACAAATGAGACTCTGTACACCTACACAAGACTCCCGATAACTCCCCAAGACCCAAGAACTGCCATCTTTTTCTTTTCCCTTTTTTTTTTTTTTTTTTTTAGACAGGGTCTCACTTTGTAGTTCAGGCTGGCCCTGAGGCTCACTATGTAGCCTAGGCAAGCTTCGAACTCAGCAATCCTCCTGTCTCTGCCTCCCAAGTGCTGGGATGACAGGCGTGAGCCACCAGGCCCGGCACTGTGGTATGTGATATTGACTGTTGGTGGGCGTGAGTCTCCACACCCAGCATTGTATGTGGTTACCGGGATTGAACTCAGGACCTTACGCTTGCGAGGCAGGCACCAGAACCACTGAGCTAACCCTCCAGGCCCAAGAACTGCCATCTTAATAAAACAAAGTCTCCATCTCAAATGATTCTCTCCCTAGCTCTCCACTTGACACACCAGCTCCTTGGAAGTAAGTGTCAGCAAGCTCCTGCATCAGGGTTCTGGCATTAGGTTTTTGTTTTCGCTGTCGTATCTTGCTTAATTGCAGGTATTTCCTCAATGGTAGTTCCCTGGGTACACAATAAATTACGTTTCTGCATTGCTTTTCCCTGCCTTATATACTTCCTCATATTCATCTTGTTTACTATGTTTGCTTACTGTCTACCTCCAGTTTGAATGTAAGGTCCTTAAATCCAGGATTTAAATCTTGTTCACTGCTGCACCCTCAGAGCCTAAGACAGGAACCAGTACACATAGTAAACACTCAATGAATTACTTGCTGAATGACTGAAGTAATGTCCTTCACAATTCTTTACAATAACTAATAGGTTTTACAATTAAAGTTTTAAATATAGTTTCTCTATCAATTGTGTGTGACTGTTCTCAGTCCCAGCACTCTGGACAACCTGACTGGGTCAGGCTGTTGTGCAGAAGGGTCCTGAGCACTGGAGGACTCTGAGTAGCGTCCCTCGCCTCGTTCCGCCACTGGCCACATCTACAGCGCACCTCGAACACCACCACACATCTCTGGGGCAGCGCTTTCCTCAGCCTCGCTGGGACAGAAGGGGCTTGGCTTTCTCTGGTCTGCAAGATGACAAATGAGATCACATCTGAGACATCTAATGTATCCAGACTGGATTCTTCAAAATGACTAGATAACTTTACATCCTGAGGGCAGGTTCAAGTGACAGCTACTCTCAAGTTAAAATGTCTTTAATCCTAAAAAAAAAAAAAAGATTTATTATCCTGTTTGGCTTACTAATGCCAAAATACAGACACTCAAGCAGAAATTTATTCTGTACTGCAGTCTCCATACACTTAGCCCTGGGGCAAATGGACTCTTCCAGTCGTACTAAATCCTAATGGCATTTAACATCTAAAGGGAAACAAATCACTTTCTGCTTTTCTAGTGACCACCAATGGATGCTCAGAATTAAACATCACCTTTTGGTAAAGATGTGTATGCAACTGTCCTACAGTGCAAACTTTACTAGTACCTGACTGCCAGGATGAGGCTAAATATATCAGAAAAATTATTTTACCCATCTTGCCATATTTTAGCAATAAGTTAAAGTGATTCAATAAGAAAGCAGGGTTATATATTCTTATTAAATTACTATTTAATGTATGGTTGTAGTGTTTGCTGAAACTGAGAGAGTCACAATAAAAATTTGACAGGTTTTAACCATTTAAACAGACTAAATAACTAACTCTTCTAAACTAAGTGCTGTTAGATTTATTAACTAATAAGCTGTATGTTGATGAGGCCATCTATTCAGTCAAGCTGGTGTTACACGGTAAGGTCAAGTTTATATATTATAAGATTTTTTATGTACCATCTATCCTTAAAGCGCAGGGATTAATGACAGTTTTTAAGAGTTTTGAATTCTTTTCTATAAACATAAACTATATGTCTAACATTTTTTCTTTCAAGAAACAAAAACAGTAAGCAAAAACATTACCAAAGGACAATACTTCTACTAATATTTCAGGATACACAAACCAAAAAGTCAAATTACTTTCATATAGCATTAAAAATAACTTTCACCTTTTTATCTCATATTCTATTCTTAGCTACTCTTCCTAAAAAAACCTTATATGCTAGATATATATTTTGGCAATTTTATCTACCTACAGTAACCATAATAAATAAAGAAATTACTTTAGAGATAAAACAAATAATAAATAAATGATCTTATAACTAGCCTAAAATACTTTAATAACAATAAATAAATGAAATACTCAGGCTACTTTGTGACTGATTATACAAAAAAAATTTAAAATAAATTATAGAGATTTATCAACATTCACAGCTACCTGCAACCAAATATTCTGGCTATTTCTATTCTTTGTTAGCCAAAAGCCTGGGAGAATAATTCTGCAGCACAGTTCTATTTGACATCAAATCCTTAGCAACGCTATTAGACATCAGCCAATTGGAATAATAATAATGTATGTTTCTAGCAGAAGAGTTGGCTGGGCTACTAAACAGTATTTATTCTTCTCTTCTGAATATTGGCAGCATGTCCATTATTGAAATCTCTCTCCTCTCTTCCCCTTCTGTCATCCCTTGCTCACACAGCCTTAAACACAGCTAATATATTTATTTTTGTCCCTCACATAAAAAAATTCAGGAATTAATTAAAAATTATCTGACTCTGCTATATCTAAAAATAATTAAAATATATAGCTATAGCACTGAAGTGGTATGCTAAAAATTATTAGTTACATAATCTTGGAAACTAATAGCCATAAATTTAAAAATCCTTGTATTATAGAGAAATAGTAATTATTGTCTACTATATCTGATTGCCAACAGAAATGTATTTTCAAAATATTTAATCTACTATAATATCTTTATAGGACTATTGGGCAGTCTGTATATTGGACAAAATTAATGCAAGGGGGTGCTTTAATAAAAAAAATGAAAGCATCCATGTATGAATCTACAAATTAGGAGGTTCAAAGAATATTCTTTCAAAAGAAGAGCTTGTGATGCTTTGGTGTTTTTAAACTACGTAAAATTTTTAAGTGCTACAATAATTTTGCTTAAAATTTTTCCTCATAGAAAAATACAAGAAGTATTTGCAGCCTAATTCTACACCACAAACACCACTTAGGAGCAAACAGAAATCAGCCCAAATCATGCCTTTATCAAGCAGTCTGCTAAGAATAGACAGGTTATTACGTCTTTTGTAATCTCCAAACCTGACCTGTAGAAAGGAAAGCATACTATTTGTCCTCTCGGAAAGTGATGAAAGTGATGTTTTCCATAGATTCAAGTAATATATAAATCCAGAACAGCAGTATATAAAGCACAAGTCATGAAATGGGAATAAAAATATTCACGGGTCAACACAAACTTTTTAAATATAGATAGCTTCTTTCATATTTAGATTAAAACCTTCAATTTCTTACATTGGTTTTGCTAAACAATAAGCATGTAATAATTATAATTTAATAATATACCAAAGGACTAAAAATCTACTTGTAAACCACTGAATTATGTAAAAGAGGAAAATACAAACCTTGCAAAGATAAAAGTGATTTTTTTCAACATCTATCTACTTTATTCAATTGCAATGCCAAATAATTATCCAATATGCAGGTTTTTAAATATTTACAATAATTTTCATCCCAGTATATAAAGTACCAGATTCAAGAAGGGTCTTATTCAAAATTCAACAATATAATAACATGATAAATACAAATAAGAGTCAAGTGATATTAATGCCTAACATTTTAAAAACTTTTCCAAAGCTCTCAAAGCTTATAATCTCATTAATTTTTTGATTCTGTCAAAAATGTTTAATTTATACCTATTTATTTAGAAAGAAACCTATTAAATTTCTACAACTTTTCCATATACCACTTACATGTTTCTTACACTAAGTGAAAATTTTGGCAATGTAAAATTATTTTCAAAGAAGGCAGTGTATGACAATTCATTTTAGGTTCAAAGGCTTCCTTAACGTAAGACTTAGAATAGAAATCAATATTTACATCTTAAAAAATAAATTCTAAATTTGGGCACCAGTTCATGATGAACTACAATCCCTTACTTCTTATACCTCACTCCTTCCTTCATACAACAAAGGGTACATTTCAATATTTCCTCAAAACTTCACAAAGTAAAAACAAATAAATCTTTACACAGCCGTGATAGATTTTAAAAGTAAAGGTTAACAAGGCTGGAGGGGATAGTTAGCAATAAGGCATTAGCCTAGCGAGCCCAGTGTCCTGGGCTGATCCCTAGCAGGCAGGCAGGCAAGATGGAAGGGCAGAGAAGCAGCAAGGGAGACAGAGGCAGGAGGACAGTCAAGGTAGGAGGCAGATCTAAAGGCATCAACATACTGTTAAAAAAGGAGGAGGGGAGCAACTGCAAAACATTTAAAATAATCCAGCTCAGGAAGAGCTCTCCTGAAACAGAAACTCCTTTTTAAGACTCTAATCATAATGTCTCAGTCCTGAAAACACTGCAGTAGTTAATGAGGAGCCCACTCTTTCTTTTGTATAATGAACAATCATTTTCACGTTAAACAGATAAATAAGAATTATTTATCTGAGAAAATACATACTCAGCTTTGGAACTGAAAGATGGGCTAGAAAAGATATTATGCTGCCATCTATCTACCCAAAAGAGTATTTAAAAAATGAAGGCTAAAGATTTCACCTCATTCTGAACAGAAGTCTGGGTCCAAATCCATGGCACACTTGACTGCATCAGTATTTCCACAAGATGCACATTAATATGCTCTCCAGAGATACTCAGGGACTTTTAGGGCTCTTTAATCCACATCCCAAATAAAAGAATAACAAGGTAAATTAATGAGGTTTCTGACACTATCTGTCCAGCTCTGCAGACATAATCAAGAGCAGGGTATAGTTTTTGTTTTAGGGAAAAGAGAAAAAGACACAAAGAATAATTTATAAAACATACACTGAGAGTAGAGTTACTCAAAGGATATTCCTTGGTGACACTTTCTAAATGTCAATGGTAATAATTGTGACTTTGTACTAAAATGAATGGTATTTTTTTCCTTTATAAAAACAATTACCTTCAAGAGAACTACTATTTAAGAATAATGGTCTAATTTTTCAGAGGAAGAAGTAAAAGGAGCTAAGAAGCATAGGAAGAAATCCTCAACATCACTGGTCATTCAAGAGGTGCAGATGAAAACAACACTGGGATTTCATCTCACACCACCAAGAATGGCTGCTATGTTGAAATTAGGCAGCAATGAATGCTGGGGAGGCTGCAGGAAGGAACACTTCTCCACTGTTGGTGGGAAGGTAGACTGGTACAACCACTGTGGAGATCAGTGTGGAGATTCCTCAAAAAACTAGGATTAGTGCCGGGCGTGGTGGCTCACACCTGTAATCCCAGCACTCGGGAGGCAGAGGCAGGAGAATTGCTGAGTTCGAGGCTTGCCTGGACTACATAGTGAGCTCAGAGCCAGCCTGAACTACAAAGTGAGACTGTCTCAAAAAAAAAAAAAAACTAGGATTAGAGGTCCCATTTGACCCTGCTATTCCCCTGCTATGAATATACATGAAAGAATTAAAAAGATTCATTTCACGCAACCTATGTGCACCCATGTTTATAGCAGCTCAGTTTGTGATAGCTAAATCTTGGAAACAACCCAAATTCCATCAACTGGAGACTGGATAAAGACATGGGTTTTTTATAAAATGGATTATTACTGTGCCATAAAGAATGATAAATCTGAGTCATTTATACTCAAATGGATGTACCTTGAGGACATACTCATAAGTGAAATAATTGGCTACAGATGTGTAAAATACTGTATCTTTTCTCTGGTATAAGAATCTGAAGATGTAAATGAGTTCTAGAATGTATGATAGTTATTAGGAAATAGAAAATACTCAAAGGGGAAAGGGGGCAGGGGTAAATGAAGATAGGAAAGAAAAAATTTGATGGTTAAAAAAAGGAAGCAAAGTTTATGTATAGAAGGGGCAGGTGGCTGTAGGGTGGGCAGGAGAATGGGGAAAAATGAAGTCATGTCAAATACTGGTACAAATTCTCAATTTGAGTATGATCATAATATATATAAAATGTGCAATAAAATCAATTTTAAAAAGTATAATGGTCTATTATTTAACATTAGAAATATTTGCTACACAGTGTTTTGTAACACATTTATCCTTAAAAATAGATTAATGCAATTACTCTCTAAAGCTTTTCGATGTTTTCTCATCCAGCAATGACTTCCTTCGTCTTTCCATTCGGCTAACCTCTATTTATAAAGTCTGAGTCTGATTCTGTGTATCACAACCTAAACCCTGTTCATTTCCTCAAACCTAAGGCCACAGAAGTCTTCACTGCAAAACTCCACAGGACACCATTTACACAGATTATGCCATGAGTGTTGCCTCCTGGAGCTGCCCAATTAGGCAGCAATGATTAGGATCACCTGAGAAGACATTTTTAAACAGTGTTATTGCGATTGACACCTATGAGGGAATTGCCTGTGTGAAACTCTCCCACCAAGAACACTATAGAAAGCCAGAAACAACCCAATTAATTAATACACGGCTGTTGGAAGTTACTGGAAAGTAGCCAAACTAGTCAGAACTTAAAAAACTAAGATCACAACGAAAGTAGAATGCATTAAGGTGAGCCCTGCATTAAGGTGAGCCCTATACCCTACAAATACCTTTTAACTTGGGCTCTGTAAACAAATAGATAACACAATCCACAAAAAACACTGCAGTTTTTCAACTAAGACCTCAAAAGGATACACCACAGGCATAAAGGCAAACTGAAACTAGTCCTTCACAAACATAAACTCAGTAATCATAAATCTCTAAAAAAAAAATCAATAAATATGATGTCATCTTCCAAGTAATGTTGTGTTAAGACAATGTCCTATTATTCAGCTTTAGAAAAATGTGTTTTTAAACCCTTGACTGGACCAAGCTGAGCCTTCTCTTACATACTGCTATGGCTTTTGTCTACATGTCCCTCCAAGATTTATGCAGTTATAGATTAAACTTTTCAGAGTTGGCTGGATCTAGGGTGTATAGTGCCGGGATAAAAGGTGTGTGATTACTAAATTAGTCCACTAATTGGTTTCTGGTTTTGTACAGTTCTAGGTATGGACAATGGGAAAGCCCACCTGGATGTGAGTGCTATCTGCCCTAAGGCCATGCAGTCTGTACAGAATTATCAAGGACAGAAAGAGGGCTATATGGTCACTTGCCACCTCAGTACTTTGCTGCCTTCTACCTGCCATGAACTGTTTCTCCTCTGTGATGACCCTTTGCCATAACACTCTGCCTTCGAGCCAGCCAACTATGGACTAAAACCTCTACAAACTGTGAGCCAAATAAAACTTCCCCCCTTTAACTTTGGATGTTGGATATTTTGTCTCCACAATTAGAAAAGTAACCAAGACACACACTATACAAAATATAAGAATGAATCATATTAGAGTTAGAACATATCACCCAGATCATCTATAATTTCCCATACAAAATGCACAGCAGCCAACAAAAATTTAACAGGCTTGTCAGGATCAAACATCTAGGAACTAAAAAGGAGATAGGTCAACAGGTGGAGATCTCAAAATTAAAATTATTAGACACAGAAATTAAAATAACTTTGATTAAAATGTTCAATAAAGTGCTTGCTTCGGCAGCACATATTCTAAAAAAATGTTCAATAAAGGACTAGGACAAGCATCAATCCAATATCACATTATAAAATATAAACAACACTAATAAAGTTTTGTCATATAGTTTCATTCTGCACATCTTATACACCAAAAATTATACTGGTAGATGTTCTATAGCCACCACATTTATTGTGCAAGCAACGGTTATTTTTTAACTTATATTAGATTTCAAAAAGTTAAGGAAGAATGTTTTCCTTTTCTAAAAGAACCCACTTTTTTTTTTTTTTTTTGAGACAGGGTCTTGCTTTGTAGTTCAGGCTGGCTCTGAGCTCACTATGTAGCCCAGGCAAGCTTTGAACTCAGCAATTCTCCTGTCTCTGCCTCCCGAGTGCTGGGATGACAGACTTGAGCCACAATGCCTGGCACTGTGGTATGTGGTACTGATGGTTGGTGGGAGTGAGTCTCCATGCCCAGCATTGTATGTGGTTACCGGGGATCAAACTCAGGACCTTGCGCTTGCAAGACAGGCGCCGGAACCACTGAGCTAACCCTCTGACCCTAAAAGAACCTATTTTCAAAAAAAAGAAGAAAAAATTTATCAGAAGAGATATATTAGAAATATATCTAAGTATTTTCATTTGTAAACAATGAGCCAACCATGGTGGTACACTACTGTAAACCCAGCACTCTGGGAGACTTAGGCAGGAGTATCAAAAGTTCAAGCCCAGTATAGACAGCTGAGCTACCTAACAAAACCTTGTCTCAAAACAAAAAGTACTGTGGGTGTAACTGAGCACAATGCCCTGGGTTCTATCCCCAATACATCCACTCCCAAAAGAGGCTTATTAGAGTTTCCTTAAAATTGAAATACCTGGGCCGGAGGGTTAGCTCAGTGGTTCCGGTGCCTGCCTCGCAAGCGCAAGGTCCTGAGTTCGATCCCCGGTAACCACATAGAATGCTGGGCGTGGAGACACGCCCACCAACAATCAACACCGCATACCACAATGCCGGGCGTGGTGGCTCACGCCTGTAATCCCAGCACTCGGGAGGCAGAGACAAGAGGATTGCTGAGTTCGCGGCGGCTTGCCTGGGCACCATAGTGAGCTCAGGGCCAGCCTCAACTACAAAGCGAGACCCTGTCTCAAAAACGCAAAAAAAAAAAAAAAAAAAAAAAAAAAAATTGAAATACCTGCTGTCTATATAGGAAGCAAACAAGAAAAGTCCACAGTAAAAGAACAGAAAACCTACTATGAAAGCACTAACTCAAAAAAGAAGATAGAATAAAAAATTGTTCAGGTAAGAATCATTACTGCAGATCAAGAGGCATATTCCATGATACAAAAATCAATCTATCAAGAATATATAACAAATGTTGGGCAGAGTGGCTCCTGCCTGTAATCCCAGGCCTCAGGAGGCAGAGGCAGGAGGATTACTCTGAGTTTCAGGCTTGCCTGGGCTACATAGTGTGCTCAGGGCCAGCCTGAACTACAAAGCAAGACCCCGTCTCAAAAAAAAAACAAAAACAAAAACAAAGATATTACATATCTATTTGTATATGCCTACTTATAGAACTATAAGCTTTCCACATCTAAAACAATACAATGATGAAAATTAATTTCAATGTATAAGTGACTAATATTCATTTTACTTTGTGTCCTGGACTATTTTAAAAAATTATAAAATATTTTCTCCAAGTAGAGTTATAATTCTGATTCTAGAATTTAAACACTGACATTAAACATCCTATTTTTGTACATTTAAATCTGTCTAATAAAACTTCTATTGGACAACATTATGGTAAAGCTCTACCTTATATGAATCAATTTATTCAAAGAATATATCATAAACAAGATTTTAAAACACTAATTCAATGGAAACAAAGTTTTCATTAATAAAAAGATGAAGAGGAGTTGATTGGGGAAAAAACAAAGAATCAAGGGCTGGAGATTTAGCTCAATGGTTCTGGTACCTGCCTAGAAATCCCAACATCCCTGGTTCAATCTTCAGTGACCACATACCACAGTGCCAGGCATGGTGGCTCACGCCTGTAATCCCAGCACTCGGGAGGCAGAGATAGGAGGATTGTTGAATTCAAGGCTTGCCTGGGCTACATAGTGAGGTTAGGGCCAGCCTCAACCACAAAGCTAGACCCCATCTCAAAAAAGCAAAAAAGAATCAAGAGGTATCATGTATAGCTACAAATTCCCTACAATGAAAAGTGATCATTACATATATCTAAAATGTACCAATAAAATTTTTCTTAAAATTAAATGCAAATGGGCCAGAGATTTAGCTCAGTGGTTCTGGCATCTGCCTAGCCAGTGCAAGGTCCCTGGTTCAATCCTTGGTAACCACATACAACAATGCAGGCAATGGTGACTCACGCCCACCAGCAATCAGCACCACATACCACAATGCCAGGCATGGTGGCTCATGCCTGTAATCCTAGCACTTGGGGGACAGAGGCATGAGGACTGCTGAGTTTGAGGCCTGCCTGGGTTACACAGTGAGCTCATGGTCAGCCTGAACTACAAAGTGAGATACTGTCTCAAAAAAAAAAAATTAAATGTAATTTTAAAAAGAAGCAAGATACTGATTAAACAAGATATACAGCCACAATTAAAAATATTGATTCAAGAAGAAAAACTGCACATTTAAAATAATTATCTAAAAAAAACACCTGAAGTTGGCCATGGTGGTACACGCCTGTAATCCCAGACTCTGGTAAACTGAGGCAGGAGCAATAGAAACTGAAGCCCAAGCTGTGCAACTTAGAAGACTCAGTCTCAAATAAAAAAAAGGATTAATTTAGTGCGAAGACCATGGGATTAAATAAATACTTAAAATTTTTAAAACAATAACTGACTCTTCAGTGATGATATTGGAAGAGTCATTCCAGGAACTCTTTGGTATTATCTCCAACACTGATGATAAATTATAAAAGCACTCCATACAATTCAACAAAGATACTGCAGGACTTAGGCTAATAACAGCACTTGTTCAACACCACTAGGCACATAATAGGCCTGTTGGGTCCCTACAATTATAGTTTGCTGTTTACTATCCAAATAGCTGTATTACAACCAATGTGATCTAATTATCTGATTTTCATTTGGTAATACAGTACTATTGACTAACATAAGATGACTATAAAAAAACAATCTATATTGCTTTGACGATTGTTCTAAGGAAAAGCTGGTAGTTTTTAAAACCCAACCTGTACTCACTTTTCACATATTTTTTCCTCCTATTTTTCATCATTAATAAACTGTTACTATAATGCTACTAACAGTTTGCATGTATAAATATGTATAAATATACATATATTCACATAGGTAAGTATATTCAAAAATACCTATA